>JABMDO010000745.1:0-32951 GCA_014851415.1 Cnaphalocrocis medinalis | reverse complement strand
GAGTTCGCTTAAAGATGCATGGTAAGTATTATACCCATTTTGTTTTATATCAAGACTAGTGGCCCGCCCTTACTTCGCTTCGGGACCGTAATTCAGAAATGAGCCAATTATAGATGGCGCTGTGTCCAATTACATCGCGCAAGCGTTTTGTGTTTTCGGTTTACCTATAAGCCTTGTCGTTGTCTATAGAAGTTATTTCTTTATAAATAGTATAGATGACCCCACTCCGCCTGATGGTAAGCGGCCGTGAGATCCATATAATGAGATTAACAGGCACAAAAGAACAGACAAAGTGTCCATTGAGTCTGTCACTCTTACCCTGAAGGCCTGCTGAGATGCCGTTTCACAACGTAATTACATTTTAAACGATGAGTTCATGTAGTCTCAAATGCGGTTCTCGAATGTGGAATTGAGATATGATCGCGGATCTTCGGAATCCGCCTATCGACTGGGGAAATCAGTTTACTCTGTTTCATTCAAATCGCGGGCCTCGTTTTGCGGCTCAATATAGGTAGGTATATGTGCATCGTTGTCGTACGAGATTACCCTGAACTACATTTGAATTGGAGAGGCCTAACATGTCCGGGACACCAAGCACACAAGGTTTGACGTGCCACTATTGTACCTGTGTAACATCAACCTCCTAATCTGTCTTGTTGTCTATAGAAATAGAAATAGAAATAGAAATAGAAATATTCTTTATTCAATTTAAGTCCTTATAGAACATTTATGAATGTCAAATATTATGTAAGCTACCGCTGATTCGGAAAGTCGATTTCTACCGAGAAGAATCAGCAAGAAACTCAGTAGTCACTCTTTTCAAATTATGATCAGTATTACAATTTTCATTCTGATAATAAAAATATTATTAAGATTACAATAACAGTATGATGTGTACAATGCTTTATATCGTTTAGATAATCGTCAAAGTAAAATTATAAAATCAAATTATACATTTAATAGAATAGGCGAGGAGATTAACATGTCCAGGAATCCTTATCATCTAAATAATCTTCTACATTATAGTAGCCTTTCTGCATTAAACAGTTTTTAATATGAAATTTAAATTCATGCAATGGTAAGTCAATTACTCTTTGTGGTAAGTCTAGTTAGACGACTGGGACAGCCAGGTCACCTCCCACTTCTCCAGGCAGTGGCAGGCTTAGATACAATCGTAGGGGTTGCCCTACGACTATTACCCACGACGAGAGTGCTAGTTGTAGCAGGAAGCCTTCGCATATCGACAAAGTCAAAACATCTTAGGCAGGCCCATTGACCAGACATAAGACGAACTTCAGACAAATTTCATCTACCCAGATGAAGTTTGTCTTGTCTTATGTCTGGTCTACCCAGTCCCAGCTGCGGATTATCTTCTGTTCTTCAGAGATAATTCTCTTGCTTGTCTTCCACTCACCTCAGGTCTAAACAAGAAGAACTGTTGCTTATTCCGGCTCAGAGTCACCGACTGCAGACTGTCCTCTAAGTCGAGGATCCACTGGCAGGTGACCTCCCAGCCGAAGTCAGGCTTCCACTCCTGCGTGATGTCCACGGACATAGCCCTTATCATACCTGCACAAAATAATTTATCTTTGTTGAGTAGTTAATAGAACGTCCAAAGTGCGCATGAATCAGATATTTTTTGGGTGTTTGTGGTACCTTCATGGTTTTCTGCAAAAGAGAACATTTTAGTTAACATCTAAAATAAAAACTACGACAATTCCAGATAATTGCGCCAGTATAATTTCTTAATTAAGTTCACTACTTAAGGCTGCGCATCGTGCACACTAACGACGCCTATGCATTTTTATTTATTGTAGTTAATTTAAGATTATTCCATAAAACTCTCTGAAGTGCACTTTCTTTCGGGACATAGTTATGATATTTTCTTAGTAGTTCGAAGTATTACCAATAGATGACGCTGAGAGTCGATTACATCGCACCAGTGTTCCGTCTTTTTGGGTTACATATTAATAAACCTTGTGGTTTGCTTTAGTAGCTATCTCTTTATAAATACCTATTATAGATGATTAACTGCAATAAACAAAATGCAATCACGTCGTACTGTACCTACATGTTGCTCACAGGAAAAATTAGAAACCGCATTTGTTTGTAAACCTAGGCTTAGTCTAAGCGAAGTTTGCAAATGTCTTAAATGGGTGCCTAATATGCAAAGTATATTCCCGGTTTAGCAGCGTGACCAACATCCGTTTGGGTGGGGAATGCGACCCATTTACATAATGAATTGTTTAATCCACTCATGTGGATTACTGTTTGCTTAGTCATACTTTGTAAGCACGTTCGTTTCAAAGGTTTTACCGGTTTTAATACTTATCGGAGGAAATTTCGCGTGCTTTTCTTTTTAGGGTTGCGTACCCAATGGTTAGCACATGGCCCACCGAATTAGCGAACTGAATGGCAGTGGGCTGGTCACATTAGCCGCAGAACTGACAACCGTTGGAGCCGTAAAGTCCTTGAGTGGAGACCGCGACTCGGTAAGCGTATAGTGTTGGACGCACTCCGACAAGATGGGATGAGGACATTCGAAGGCTGGCTGGTATGGGCTGGATGAGAGTGGCCGAAAATCGGGAGCGGTGGCGGGCATTAGGGGAGACCTTTGTCCAGCAGCGGACGAGTGTGGGTTGCATATGTACCGAATGGTTAAATACGAAACCCTAAAAATGGGTCCATATCCTCCGCTAACTACTAAATAGCTTGAGCACTTGTGTTAAATAGGTATAGCTTGATTGTTGACACCGTTAAAATAGTCCTACTACCTATAATCTGTGAACTTATACATCCCTTCAACCATGTATTCTACTAATTATTCTAAACAACCTTTGTTCTACGGTTCTACGACTTATGAAAATTCGACGAAGTCTTTCGACTCCTTACACAAAAATTACCCTAGTCACGTGACGGACTTTGTATGAAAAGTTGAATTTTTTTATGCGAATTTCCATAACTCATAGAATCAATTTTGTTCAGAATGATTGGAAGAAGACGTGGTAAAGAAAAAGAATGTAAATGATCATAGATACATCGTGTATCTATAAAAAAGAAAAAAAATCGTCGCATTTTCATAAGTCGTAGGACAGTTGTTTAGAATCGTAGAAGTGGTTTCAGGGATATAAATACCTTTATGCTCACAAATACACCCTGTATGACACCGGCAGCAACGAGTATTTTCGTTTCGACGTAGAGGCACACATCAAACAAATACAAAACTGACAAATTTCTTTAACCGACTCTCATCTTATTGTCATACACATTAGGTTGAATATCAATTAAGGAAACTTAACAGGTTGTGATAACCCGAAGGGTGGCTTTACCTATGCTCTTAACTTTCCTTCAACCTAACAAAAAACACCACACCAGAACGAAGATCATTTGCTTCCTACAACCCAGTTAACACAAACAACATTTCCGCGTGCTCATGACGCCAGATATCATCCAGTGACGCCCTAAATACAAGCATATTAAAGTATTAAGGCGCGCGCGACCGTCCAATTGAGCAAATTAAGCCCCCCGACTTAAGACTTAGACTGTCATATGGCATAAGTTGGGTCACATTATTAATTTTTGAATAATTCTCGTTGCTCTTCTCCCTTTGTGCGCTTTGTTGCCGTCTTAGTATGCGTAAGTTGAGCAAATAAACTCAGAACGTAATATAAAGTGTATCAGTAGGTATGTACACAGTTTTTTTTTGTTTAAGGCGATACCGCGACGATACTAACGCCGCCAATTGATTTATATTAATTGTGAGGATTACGCGATATATTTTTTAAAATCCACCAATGAAAACTTAAAGGAATGCAGTAACAACAGTAGCTATACATTAGTTAGTGGCCTGCTCTCACTTCGTTTCGGTACTTTCCAAATTGAACCGATAGATGGCACTGTCGCTTAGATCGCGCAAGTTTTTTGCCTTTCTGGTTTTCCTGTAAGCTTTGTATATAATAGAATTTACCTCTTTATAATCTCAATTCTCGATATCCGCCATGTTTGTTTTTATCGAAAAGCACGAAGATTGGGGGCCTGGAGCTCACTAATGTAAATGTAAGTCACGACAAATACCTTTCGTAAGAAAGTACAAGTCAGATACTATCATGACAAGGGATACAATGAGTTGATTACTTTATGTAGCCGACCGTACACACAGGTAATGGGCAAGACATGTTTGATGTCAATGACATGCAGTACGGTTTCCTGCTCTCATTGACTAATTGCCCGTTTTCGTAAACCGTTTGACGAATGTAGATACAATGATCTTGTGCAACCTACTTCTCAAAAAATGTCATTACCGTTTTTCATTTTCTTGTCTTGAAATTTTGGAATTCGATTGGTGACTTTTTGTAGCCGACCGTACAAGACCGCTAACTTACAGACTTCGGACTGAGACTGAGAATTTTTGAACAGGAAAATTCAGGTTAAAGTTTATCTATATCTCCAAATCTAACAATATGTCTTAGTTCTCTCTATAGCTATCTATCTTCTGTACTATTTATGAAGAGGACATCGACAAGGGCTATGTATGAATCGAAATGCCGAAAGCGATGTAATCGACTCTCAACGCCATTATTTTATTGGTAGATATTGTTTAGAACTAATAGCAACGTCAAGAAAGACCAAACGAAGTGAGGGCGGGTCACTATGTTTGTTTATAGATAACGAAACGTATGGTCCTTATTAGGCAGTAAATACCCCTATGTTGTGTTATTGAGAGTCAAGTGGTCTGTATGAGAAGGCGCCGACGCGGGACTAATCTGGCTCGTTTAAAAAATCATAAACAGGGGAATGACTTATCGTTCTTATAAAATAAACACTTCGTCCTCATTTGTAGTCCATAGATGGCGCTGTCGCTTAGATCGCGCAAGTTTTTTGCCTTTCTGGTTTTCCTGTAAGCTTTGTATATAATAGAATTTACCTCTTTATAATCTCAATTCTCGATATCCGCCATGTTTGTTCTTATCGAAAAGCACGAAGATTGGGGGCCTGGAGCTCACTAATGTAAATGTAAGTCACGATAAATACCTTTCGTAAGAAAGTACAAGTCAGATACTATCATGGCTAGGGATACAATGAGTTGATTACTTTATGTAGCCGACCGTACACACAGGTAATGGGCAAGACCATGTTTGATGTCAATTGACATGCAGTACGGTTTCCTGCTCTCATTGACTAATTGCCCGTTTTCGTAAACCGTTTGACGAATGTAGATACAATGATCTTGTGCAACCTACTTCTCAAAAAATGTCATTACCGTTTTTCATTTTCTTGTCTTGAAATTTTGGAATTCGATTGGTGACTTTTTGTAGCCGACCGTACAAGACCGCTAACTTACAGACTTCGGACTGAGACTGAGAATTTTTGAACAGGAAAATTCAGGTTAAAGTTTATCTATATCTCCAAATCTAACAATATGTCTTAGTTCTATCTATAGCTTATCTATCTATCTTCTGTACTATTTATGAAGAGGACATCGACAAGGGCTATGTATAAATCTAAATGCCGGAAAGCGATGTAATCGACTCTCAACGCCATTATTTTATTGGTAGATATTGTTTAGAACTAATAGCAACGTCAAGAAAGACCAAACGAAGTGAGGGCGGGTCACTATGTTTGTTTATAGATAACGAAACGTATGGTCCTTATTAGGCAGTAAATACCCCTATGTTGTGTTATTGAGAGTCAAGTGGTCTGTATGAGAAGGCGCCGACGCGGGACTAATCTGGCTCGTTTAAAAAATCATAAACAGGGGAATGACTTATCGTTCTTATAAAATAAACACTTCGTCCTCATTTGTAGTCCATAGATGGCGCTGTGCGTAGAATACATCGCGCAAGGTTCTTCTTCGGCTTCCCTATAAAACTTTTGGCGCAATTTCTAATCTGGAAGGTTCCAAACCCCGTCGATCAATGGGTCAATTTAGAAAATGTATTAAGTTTGTATGAAGTAAGTGCGTAAGTCATTCAAAAAGACTAAAGTTAGACACACTCATAACTTTTTCTTGTCTATATACCTAATGCATAATATGTTCGCGTTGTTAATGTTGTCCAATTATGTTCAAAGAAACACATCACACCGATCAATTCCCCCAAAATAAAACGTGTCTCTTTAATCACTCGACATTGGCATGAATTAAAAGTGTCGTTCTTTAGACACTGTAGCAGCTAAAACAAAAAAAAAACACTTTTTGTAATATATGGGGGACGGTTAAAACTCAGTATAGACACTCATAAAACAAATGTGCATTTAATATGTCTCATCATCCGATATTACAGTCATAATACCTACTAGTTGAGTGCGGCACTCGTAATTGATTTTAATTGGACATTATTACAACAACTGGACGCCATTGCGTGCTTTCTTATGAGAAAAAATGGACGACGAATATGAATGTTTGAATAGCAATAAGGAGTTATTAACCCTTGCACCAGTTATGCATATGGAGTTACTTTGAAAACTGTAAAGTAAATTTTTTTAGAGAGCGTTGCAAATATTGCGTTCCGTAAAATTTATGAAAATGATAAATATTTTTCGTGCAAAACCCAAAAAAGTATCTACGGATTGTGGTCTCTTGATGGATATATTATACAAGTCGTACTTATGTAAAATAATTTCACTAAAATTTATATTTTATTTATGTCTTACTGGTTTAGCAAAAATTGTTGCCTAGAATATCACATATCAACCAAATATTTTGCAAAAAACATTGATCAAAACAATTTTACCCAACTTTAAAGTCAGTCAAAACTTAAAATAGGTACTTTTGCTATTTTGAGTTTTGACTGACTCCGTAGCCAATTGACAAATCATGCTTCGTACATTTTCCTATCTATGACTTTAGGCAAATGACATGATTCTGGAGTTATTTCAATTCATAAAACAGTGTTACCTTAATATTTATATCAGTTCAAAAAATTAGCCGGTTGCTCAGTTTATTTACAGTGTAGTCAAATCCAATTTAACGCAAGCAAAACCGTGGGCGCAGCAAAGCGGCCACTAGTTTTTATTTATGAAAGGCAATTTCACCTTCCCACTCAGCTATCATAAATTTCCTTTAAATGAACATTGTTAAATTAATTAACGATACATCAATTTGAGATAATTTAATGAAATCACGTTGGTGAAAACAGACGGGGTGTTTTTGCACGTTTTTGTATTGGAAAATCCTAGCTTATTTTAACTGTGTACTTTGTACCCTTAAACGGCGCAGGTGTACCTATAGGGTAGACGAGTGTAAGACCTAAGGTTTATTTGAGAAAATGTATCTTTTATAATGACTGGATCGATTTGTGAAATAAAATGGTTAATTTTATTCCGGTTCAAAAAAGCACTAAATATTGAAAAAAAAAAAGTTTTTTTTTTAATAAAGCAATGTTTCCTGTAATTATAAAGTGCTTACTTAACGATTTAAGGTAGTTTTCTTCCAGGGCCCAATGTTTTTTCCACCCTGTAGGTACAGGGAGGAAAAATTCTCTAATGAAATAAGAAAAACCTTGTTTTATACAGTGCGAGTTTGTATTAGTCTAGTAGCTATACTGCAGTTACTCGCACTGTTTTGATGACACTTACGAGTAACTTGCATGCGCGAGGTGGAAAGAAGCTCGCATGAACGACCGAGTAACCTACGGAATAGACAGTAGCTCGCACTGTGTAAAGCGTTTATTTTTCCAACAATGAAACTAAACTTATCGCACTACTTGTATCTTTTTGCAAAACTAAATCTTGAAGCAGAGTGAGGGCAGGCCAGTAGTAATAAATAAGGGGATGTCACTATAACTCTCCCGTCCTTGACAATAAAAAATAGAGACAATAAAACTGACAGTAAAATAAAGGCGTAACTTAAGTAGCACATTAATCATACATACCCAGCAGTAAAAAACATAAAAAGGTAACAATACGTTTTCTCATTTCCGCACTCACAAAACACACTTTACGGTCTATAAACAGGAGAACAAACGGAACAAATTGTTGTGGATGTTGGAACGACGCGTCTGCGTGTAGTTGGAGAGACACTGCCTCGGACGAGCCGACTGCGCGTACGCAACGAATCAGATCTGTACGTTCGCTCAATTGGAGTGCGCTGTTGATATTTTTTAACACTTATACAGTGTTATAGTATGAACAAGGTACGCAGCGCACTTTTTTATATTGAGGACAATCAAGATGACCTCACTCCGCCTGATGGTAAGCGGCAGTGAGATCTAAATATGAGGTTGACAGGCACAAAAAAACAAACAAAGTTTCCTGTAATCCTCACCCTGAAGGTCTGTTGAGACGCCGTTTCATGCCCCGCCTAAAAACCAAAGAATTGTAAGAAAGAGGAAACACATAAAGGTGTTACAGGTGTCGATGGACGGAAGCAATCGCTCACTATCAGCGGATCCGGTCTGCTCGTCTGCCATCTACCTATCACATAAAAAAGTGTGTTTGGCAAACGGTGTCCGACACGTGAAAGCTGGCTACAAATATTTTTTATCCATTGTTAAAAATGGCGGCTTATTTTATTTTTGCTGCAACTAAGTCTGGGTGCGTTTATTCAAGCATCATTTTTTGACAGCATTAAAAGTGGACGTCAAGAGGGACATTGTATAATAAAGAAAAATAGTGTTGTATGTATGTAACTAATAATCTTCCATCCAAAGCTGTCGCTGAGCGATCGCTCTTGAGCCCAGAGTACGCTAATTATGCTATGAAGCATACTCAGATTCGTAGGACGTCCACTCGTTGAAAAGGTGGGTTCTTATGCACTGAGCTACTATCACTCCTCACGGTCTCATTAAGAACCAAAGCCAATCAAAAATTAAATGCATTTTGATCCTGATCATTGACTAATTTATATTAATTTTTGGCTAAGTGCCAACTCTACAGAGATAAGTAGAGGTAGCAAGCCTTCGTCAATACCGAATAATTCACAATCATCACTAATTAATACAATTAACGCCGCCTGCACAAAATACGTCGCCGCTGCATCATGATACGGCATAAATGATCAATCGATGGCTCATTTGAATCTGCGCTTGAAATTTCAATTTCCGACCAGTCACATTGATCTCCATTGGCTAAATTACCTGCTTATAGGAGAGGTCTAGTAATATTTGACGGTAATGCTTTTAAAATAATAGCCGTAATAGTCGCACCGTAATTGAGTGAACGAACAGCAACCAAGGGAGCTTAGTACATGATTTTGTTTAATTGATATTGTTGACGCTATTCATAATGTTAACGTTGAGTGACGCTTTTGTATGAGTGGCTTACCCTTTTTAATAAGTTAGTTTGGGATTCTGATATTAAGCGGGTTATGAATGTAGGGGAGTGAGGCTTAAAAACCGCTGCTTACCAAAATAACAAGAATATTATTTTCCGTAAAAGAGACGGAACATTATGGTAAATGACAGAACGTCCTTAAAATTATGGTGTTCCGTCCGTGAAAACCACTGGAGATAGGTAGAAATACGCTGCCAATCTTTTAACTCCTTCTCCCCCAACGATTAGGCCCCGGCATCCGGCATCCTTAGTCACTCGGCGAAACACCGCGCTGCTTCGCTACCTGTGTCTAGTTAGGTAACACATTTGGAACAAGGACACATAATGCAGAAATGGAGGAAAAATATTTGCGTTTCACGTATAATGTACCGAAAGTAAGTGTGATTGCGGAACAAGAGGCATAGCTATCAATTAGTGTCATATTCAGTGATCATTTGTTTACGATATCATATCGACCGATCGTAACCAGAGATCGCACCGTAAATTTAACTCATGTCATCATCATCATCAGCAACCTAATGCGTCTCCCCTAATGCGCGCCACCGCTCTCGATTTTCGGCCACTCTCATTCAGCCCACACCAGCCAGCCTTCGAACGTCATCATTCCATCTTGTCGCAGGACGTTCAACACTACGCTTACCGAATCGCGGCCTCCACTCAAGGACTTTACGGTTCATGTACCTATGTAATTTTTGACAGTTTATGCCCTTGTTCTACCAAAGGTACGATATTAAAATAAAATGATCTGGCGTGGCTTATTACCCTGATATGGGGTTTAAACCGACCGCTTCCTAAGATTTAATATTAAAAGTGCGCTTACGTTTATTACGTATTTTAAGCGATTGTCAATATTTAGAAGCTCTGACCTTTGCAGGATCGTGGCGCGACCGGGATTAGCAGCTTTAGGCCTGAACTCCATCAAAGGAGTTGGTTTAAAAATATACAGTAAAGTCAAGTAGCCTATAAACTGTCCCACTAGAAATAGAAAAAAATATTATTCAAGTTAGGTCCACACATAACACATGAGTGTCAAAACATTATGATCTACCACTGGTTCGGAACGTCGATTTCTACTGAGAAGACAGGAGCAAGAAACTCAGTACTTAGTTACTGTTCAAACAGTGCAGGGCCCTTCGCCCTGCAATTTTTGAAGAATTTTTGAAGAGAGATTTTATTCTATGACTTGAAAATTCGCATATTTTTTTTAAATCTTTCCATACAAAGTCGGTCACGTGACTTGGTCATTTTGTATGGAGAGTCGAAAATTTTTTCGAAGAATTTGGCAAAGTTGTTGAACAAATGTTGTTCAGAATGGTTGGTAGAACACGTAGTTAAAGGGATGTAAATGTTCACAGATACACCCTGTGATAAATCAATTCATCGCTCTGATGGTTTAGTGATTTAGGTACCGGGCCATGATCTCGGGGTCCTGCGTTCGTTACCTGGTTCGAGTAATAAGGATGTTTCGAATTTTTCGAACATAGCTCGAGGCTGTGATCACCGCTCATCCGCATTTCACTACATCACATACATTGATCTGACTCTGAGATAGGTAGCTCAAGCACCTTTTTTTCTCTGGCAACCCTATGTGTCAGACGTCAAATCGCCAGCTCGTATTTTAATATTGTAATTTAAATTAAAATATAGTGTATTTGTTGTAATTAGTTAAGTGATTCGCCGTAATATACCGGAAAAGCCAATGGATAAATGTTAGCAAGCCTCCGCTATCTATATTTACCTGGATATTAACCACCGAATTGTGACCGTCCCGCCGTCAAAGTGTCGTTGCAGAAAATTTGAACCAACAACGGATAAACCTGGGGAGTATTGTTTCTTTGATCCTATATTTTCACTTATAATACGAAATACCATTAATTTAATAACCTATTTAAATTAACACCGACATATTCCACTCAAAAAAACCACTAATTCGAGGTTATTTATTTTGTTTACATTAGACACCTACTATTAACATACAAAATCACTGACACCGCACTAATACTGACAGTTTATCTCTTATCAGACTCTGCAATATAACATAATAACCAACACTGCACACAACATTATTGGAATAAGACGGTTCTCCAAAAGAGATTTGTCAAATTCCACAACATAAGTCTGGTTTTCTGTCTCCCTTTACTTGTCATAAAGTAAAGTGGATGATTTAACGCCTGGCCACAAACACTAACAAATGACACTTAGTATCTTTAGTTTGCATTGAGCTTTGTGATATGAGATAATCTGTTACCTACTTTAATTATTATCACCACATATATGTATGTATGTAATATTATGTTATTTTATTAAGTCATACATTTATTGAATAAGCAGCTATAATAGTATAATTCCACCCTTCACATAGTAATCTTTATCTATTTAACAATATAATAAATATTTTTAAATTGTAGGTACTTAGTACCTACATTGACCTACTTTTAATCAGCTGTTTGTAGTAATAATTTGTACCTAATATATAGATACTTATCTGTGTTTGTAGCATAGACCCTCTTATAAAACCCGGTTCAAACGTTTGTTGTACACTTGTTTGTGAATAATTCCAGGTATGTCTGGTAGTGGAGCCTACCCTAAGAAGATGACGCGGAAGACTACTTCCCAGGAATTAGAATTAAAATTAAAAAGGGCCCTTGAGGAAATTAAAGAACTAAGGGAGGACAACAGCCAAATCCTCAAGGAACGAGATGAAAACGAAGAGGAATCTCTCAAAATTATCAATAATAATACCCAGCTGAAGGGTGAACTGGCCGACCTGCATGCTCAGTTCTTGGATGTCCTGTCTCAACGAGATCAACTAATTGACACCGTGACCAACTTTGACCAGTGTAGTGAGACCTATGAGCAGGCACTGCAACGTATTCAAGACCTTGAGGTGGAGCTACGGGACGCCAACAAACTCATACAACAATATGAGGAGGACAAGCGTTGTCAAGAAGTCTTACACACCCACAGCCTATACGAAGAGTTGATTGGGTCACCAGCTGGGCAGGAGGCTTCACTTAATCACAGTTCTTGTTTAAGGAATGATAGGGTTAGAACGAGTAAAAAGAATAGTTTTAAGAAGTATGTTAAGATTAATAATTTTATTAAAAAAACAGAAAAAGAGACAAAAATGCCATCAAAAAAATGTTCTTTTAAGAAAACAGCGTGTAGACTTACTTGATAGTTTAGAATTATATAGTAAGAAGTTAGACGAAAGTAGAAGTAAGTATGAAGTTGACACACAGGAGCTGCAGGCTGACATCTCGCGGCTGCACCGGTCATTAGAGCGTATGACCGATAAATACAACTCGGCCCAAGGTCAAATAAGCGAGCACATCCTCGCTGCAAGCCGCTTTATTGAACAGTGTAACTGTCACTTAAGTACAGGGGGCGTGGACGAACACCAGGTGATGGACGAACCCCAGCTTCTAGAAGGGGCTAAGAATGATTTGTCTATTGTACAGCACACAATAATAACTCAGATAACAACCTCATAATGTTTTCTGATAAGATTGGAGTTGGTTTTGGACCACTTTTAAATGAAAAAATTAATTATAATGTAACAAATTATTGCATGCCTAATGCTTCATTTAATCAAATTATTGCTAGGATGAATACATGTAGTTTTAGTAAGCAATCCATAATTACATTGATGATTGGAAATGCTTTAGATATTAATAAAAGAGATTTAATTCAGGGGTTCTCAACCCTATGTGACCTTAATGTTAATAAAATAATTTTGTGTGCCTTCCCTTTTTCTAGGTATTACACACCTAGCCAAAATAACAGTATTCATTTGTTGAATACATTATTATACAATTTGACATATAATCATAGTGACAAATTTGTGTTTTTTGACACAAACAAATTTATTGACAATAAGTTCTTGTTGACTGGCAAAACTTTTTATTTGCCTAATAAAAATAAAAGAGAATTAGCTACTTTGTTAGCGTATAATATTAATAACATGTTTATACAGACCTTGGAAGTACTTCCAAAAAATAATTTAAATTAGAATCTGAGACAATAGAGGAATCCTCTAGCAAACCAATGACAAACGGACACCCTAATTACCTAAACCTTATTCATCAGAATATACAGGGTCTGTCTGGCAAATTACTTGAGCTCGAATTATTTTTAAATAAAATGAATGTCCATGTATTATGTATTACCGAACATTGGTTAAGGCAGTATGAATTAATTATCAATATAGATAACTATAGCGTCGGTAGTTCGTTCACGAGAAGGTCGGCAATCCGAGGTGGGTCACTAATTTTGTTAAATAAATGTATTAAATTTAAAGAACGCAAAGATATTGTTTCACTTTCACTTGAGCGAACTATTGAGCTAGCATGTGTTGAGCTTGAACAACATGTCCTTGTCTGTGTGTACAGGCCCCCATCTGGGAATTTTATTTCATTTGAATCCATTATGGAAGAAGTATTAAGAAAAATATGTTCATCTAATAAAAAAGTGGTTGTGTGCGGGGATTTTAATGTAAATATTTTAGATAATTCACAAAACTCGATGCGTTTACTAAATCTTTTCAGATCTTTTAATTTACATAATCTTTTAATGAACCCACGCGAATTACTCCTACCACAGCTACTTGTTTGGATAACATATTTTGTAATTGTGATGTATTAGACAAGTCCATAATAAACTTTATAAATTCAGATCATAGTGGACAGATAGCACAGTTGGAATACCGTCATGCACCCTCTTCGTTTAGTTTTGTATGTAGGCCAATTACGGCAAACCGCAAAGAAAAGTTTAAAGATAATATTAATAGGAAGGTGCCTGCATTATCGTATAATGATGGAAATGCAAATATACTTTATGAGAAGCTTTTTAATGTAGTGGAAAAGGAATTTAATGAGATTTTCACTAAGAAAACAATTAAATTAGATACTTCTAAAAGTAAATTCAGTGACTGGGCCACTCAAGGCATCTACAAAAGCAGAAAGAGGTTATTTGAATTATATGATATCAAAGCCAATTCAAATGACCCTAAGTTAATTGAATATGTCAGAGCATACTCAAAATTATTCAAAAAAGTATGTGCAATGGCAAAATCAAATTATTTGAAAGATAAGATTATAAAAGCCACTAATAAAAGTAAAATATCATGGAAGATCATAAATAATGAGACTTGTAAAAATAAAACAAAAGAAAACAAGCTCTCTCTTAAAATCGATGGCAAATCAGTTGTTTCTGACTCTGAAGTAGCAGAAACATTTCAGTCTTTCTTTTCTAGTATAGCAGTCACCACCACTAACAAACTAAACTCAAGCGCACATCTTGCTGCTTCTCTGCTCAAATCACATGTTGATGAATGCAAGACTACCTTTAAATTTACTCATATCAATTCTGATATAATTTTAAAAACATTCAAAGAATTGAATATGAAACCAACTGAGGATTTATGGGGACTCTCGGTAGACATACTAAAAAATATAATACATGCTATCGCACCCCATCTAGCTATGATATTCAATAAATGTGTTGACGACGGTGTATTTCCCGATATGATGAAATACAGTAAAATAATACCATTATTCAAATCGGGAGAGAAAAGTGACCCGTCTAACTTCAGACCAATTTCTATACTACCAGCTCTTAGCAAAATTTTTGAAAAAGTAATATTCATCCAGTTATTGGCTCATTTGAATTTGAATAAAATATTGCACAGTAAGCAATTTGGATTTACAAAAGGTAAATCCACTACTGATGCTGGAGTGGCGCTTATCAAGCATGTCTTTGATGCGTGGGAAAATAAGCGAGATGCTATTGGTATATTCTGTGACTTGTCAAAAGCCTTCGATTGCGTAAATCATGAAACGTTGCTTATGAAGTTACATCATTACGGTGTCTTAGACAACTCAATTAGTCTAATCAAATCTTATTTATCTGATAGGATTCAAAAGGTGTTAGTCAATGGAATTAACTCTTCGGGTGCCCCTGTAGTTATGGGTGTACCCCAGGGCTCGATATTGGGGCCGTTGCTGTTTTTAATCTACATAAATGACCTTCCTTACTATACTAAAGATCTATGTGAGATAGTGTTATTTGCTGACGATACATCCTTGATTTTTGAGGTTGATAGACAAAAAGAAAATGTTGACGACGTAAATAACACTCTCTCTCAAGTACTACACTGGTTCACTTCTAATAACTTAGTTCTTAATTCAAAGAAAACTAAATGTGTAAAGTTCACAATGCCCAATGTAAGGCAGGTCAATATTAATATAGTCATGAATAACGAACCTATTGAAATTATAAACTCCACAGTTTTTCTAGGCATCACTCTGGATTCCAAATTGCAATGGAGCCCCCATATTGCTGCCTTGGCAGGAAGACTTAGTTCAGCTGCATATGCAGTTAGGAAAATAAGGAATCTGACTGATATTGAGACTGCAAGACTGGTATATTTTAGTTATTTTCATAGTCTGATGTCATATGGTCTATTGCTGTGGGGATCCGGTGCTGACATACAAGCTATCTTCATATTGCAGAAGAGGGCAATTCGCGCCATCTATGGCCTTAGATCACGTGACTCACTTAGAGAATTATTCAAGGAAATAAATATTTTAACGGTAGCTTCTCAATACATTTTTGATTGCATTATGTTTGTACGTAAAAACTTGCAGCTTTACTCGCGAAAATCTGATTTTCATAGCTTTAACACACGAAATAAACATAGGCTTGCGGTCCCAAATCTAAGACTTCATAAAATTGGCAACTCATTTGTGGGATTGAGTATAAAAATGTTTAATAAGTTACCACAAAGAGTAATTGACTTACCATTGCATGAATTTAAATTTCATATTAAAAACTGTTTAATGCAAAAAGGCTACTATAATGTAGAAGATTATTTAGATGATAAGGATTCCTGGACATGTTAATCTCCTCGCCTATTCTATTAAATGTATAATTTGATTTTATAATTTTACTTTGACGATTATCTAAACGATATAAAGCATTGTACACATCATACTGTTATTGTAATCTTAATAATATTTTTTATTATCAGAATGAAAATTGTAATACTGATCATAATTTGAAAAGAGTGACTACCGAGTTTCTTGCTGATTCTTCTCGGTAGAAATCGACTTTCCGAATCAGCGGTAGCTTACATAATATTTGACATTCATAAATGTTCTATAAGGACTTAAATTGAATAAAGAATATTTCTATTTCTATTTCTATTTCTATTTCTATTTCTATTTCTACCTGTGTTACAGATATCAGAACCAACAGTGGAATTACTAATTTATACATAATAATACTTTTCTTTTATAAATACATGCTTATAATACATAGAAAACACCCAGACCTATTCAAACAAACATGATCATGCACACAAATGTTTGTACTGTGCGGGATCGAACCCGCAACCCTTGGCCCAGACGCAGCATTCACTACCACTGAACCAATCGGGTCGTCAAATCGGGCATTTGGCAGTAAGAGAGACAGGTATGCACGAATGTGAAATGTTTATCGAATAAATTATTGTATAGCTTTCAGTCGGATTCTGATCTTAAATATCATGGAGGGAGTGCTTAAAATTTAAATGCCGGAAGGTGCTGGGTTTACAAGGTTATCCGTTTTTATTGCTCGGCTTTCGTTGGAAATGTAAGTACACCAAATTTTTTTCTTTATTATTTTATGAGGAGATTAGGAACGAAAGAATTTGTTGTTTAATTAAAAGTAAACGTAGTAGGTAGGTACCCGTAAACATTTCCATTTAAACACTTTCTATTCGTTAGAACAACTTTTTTTGTATAGCAGATGTAGGCAGCCAGCGTTGAAAGAAATAAAAAAAAACCTTTATTAAGTCGGGCCCGTGTATAAGAAAATAACTACCAAATAAACATTGGCCACTTATTTAAAAGCCTTCGTCAGCAAATACCCACTATTGTGCCAGTTGGTTAGAAGTGGCCGGGGGCTATTTTTGTCCCGGCCGGCGGGTCGGCTTTGATGCCGCGGCCTCGGGCGCCTATAGAGGCCTTTGCCGGTGCATTGTAGAGTTCACTGGACATAATTTGGGACCTCGGGAACTATTGGCAATATTCGCCTTTTTTCATACCGTTTTAAACTATTTTATGATGCTAGCAATAAATAAATCGCTTGAAAGTCTGTGAACAGGGTTGCCAGTCGTCTCGTTTTTGACGGGAATGTCCTATTTTTTGAGCTAAAGTTAGATGACCTATTTTTAGAAGAAAATTTTAGTGGTGACCTTTCTGAGGTGCCTAATCGAAAGTAAAAAACCTTGGTACAGAAATCCCGCTTTTGAGGTCAAAATAGGACAGGAGTAGGTCCAACCTGAGCAAATTTAAACCTTTTGTGTGTCACTAAAAAATAAACGTTATAAATATCATAAGGACATTATGATAAAAGATTCTAAGAAGGTTCAAAACCACATACCTAATAATCTGCTTTACACCGAAAATCATGGGCCTGACTTTAAAAAATAGGGTCAGTCGGGACTCATCCGCACATTCATTCATTTATTTCCTAAAACATTCATATATTAAAAGACGGTTCGCCAGTTCATAAAACCTAGCTCAATTTGACCGCCTGGAGCGTATCAATGCGCTCCATCCGATATTTACCCTGAAACGAATAGTAATTTTCCACTCGGCTAATCACCCAGTTAAAATTTTCAATTCTCTCTGCGTCCGAATCGAATCACAATATTTCCAATAGACTTGTGTAGTTCTAAACATATAGTTCTATTGTGAACTAGTTCCTGTATTTTTGTTGCTTTTAATCGGGGGAGCCACACTTCAAAATCAAAATTAAAAAATCTTTATTTAGATTAGTCCGTACAGAAGGTTTATACGAATGTCAGATATGTAGATTTGGTATGAATGGGCCGGCTCGATCGGATTCATACCGTGGCCTCACAGAAGACTGGCGTGAAGCAGCGTCTGCGTTGTTTCGTCGAGTGAGTGAGGGTACCGGAGGCCCAATCCAGGGGAGGGGTTAAAATTAAGACACCACTGGTATTGCAGTTGACCATGGGCGGCGGTAATCGCTTACCATCAGGTGATCCGTCGGCTCGTCTGCCACGTATAACATAGAAAAAAAAAAACAAACATAAGAACTAAGTGTATTCGTTATCCGTTTGCCCCTCATCCCTCGATATTCCGCGCTGTTTCAAATAATTCTATCAATCTTTCTAAATTAAACGTGTTAAAATTGAGTGAACTATTTCGGCTCTAATATGTTATTCTCTCCATGTTCAGTCCGGGTGGTTTTAACTACAGTTTAGTTTTGATCGTCCAGTTCTAAAGGGTGGGTATATTATTTCTAATTGTTTATCTGCCCTTTCATGCCGCGCGTGTTTTAGCGAGTTAATTAGAAAGAAATTAACATTCTATCATCATCATCATCATCATCAGCCTGTTGCAGTCCACTGCTGGACATAGGCCTCTCCAAATGCTCGCCACTTTGATCGATCTTCGGCTACTCGCATCCAGCTCCAGCCAGCCCTCTTGCGCAGATCATCACTCCATCTGGCCTGAGGTCGTCCTACACTACGTTTACCGAGACGCGGTCTCCACTCCAGAACTCGTTTACCCCAACGGTTGTCAGTTCTGCGGCAGATGTGGCCAGCCCACTGCCACTTCAGCTTGCTAATCCGATGAGCTACATTCTATATACTCGTATAATACATCGCAAAGAGGTCAAATGCAGAATAATCCTATCAAATGATATGATTCAGGGTTTACGTAGCAACTGGGATTTACACCCTGATATGAGGCGTATTTTACCTAGATTGAAGGTGAAATGAAAATGAGCTTTATAAAAATATTAATTGCGTTGAGTTTTTGTTAAATTTCGCAGCCAGGGATTAGACGGGTAGAAAGGGACAAGGGACAAATCGTCTGCTATTAGCGCCTCGATGAAAAACGACACGGCAGACCCACAACCATCCTTGAAGCAGTGAGGAATCTTATAACTTAATTGTGGGAGAGCCACGCTTCGGCATGAATAGGCCGGCTCAACCGGAGTGATACCGCTGCCTCACAGAAAACCGACGTGAAGCAGCCCCTGTGCTGTGTTTCGTCGAGTGAGTGGGGGTACCGTAGGCCCACCCGGGGAGGGGAAGGGAATTGAAGATTGGCAGCGTACTTGTAACATGTTGCAAGTGTCCATTGGGCTGCGGCAATTGCTTACCATCAGGTGATTTGCCTGTTCGTTTGCTACCTATCACATAAAAAAACTAACTAGAAACCTGCCCTCCCCGTTTCGGGACTTAAATTCTTAACCTCTTTATTAAATAGATAAAAAACATAAAAGATTTAGTAATGCTCGAGTTCTGTGTAAAGATTTAGTAATGTGCAAATTCTGTGTTTTGGCATAGTTGAATAGGGGGCAATTCTTCCCAAAAAAAATTGTCCCAGATCTTCAAGATTATTTTTGCTGGTCACTGTTCTAACCTAATCTAATCAATATTATTGTCATGATAATGAGTTAGTTTTTTTTTGGGACGAACTGACCCAAATCAAAAGCGAGGCCGGTAGTGGGTAGCAGTTATACCGTGAAAAAAAAATGTTTTCTGATTTAATTTTCTTTATAAATATTTTTTTTTAAATCAATGATTAGCTCTATCTTTTTGTACCGTACATTTGAGGGAATAACTTACTTAAAATTATGAAAAAAAAAAACAAATTAAAATAACAACCCAACCCACCCGGAGGCCCAACTTTAACAAGAGGGGGTTAAAGGTTGGCAGTGCACTTGTGACTACTGGTATTGCAGGTGTCTTTGGGCGGCGGTAATCGCTTACCATCAGGTGATCCGTCTGCTCGTCTGCCAACTATCACATAAAAAAAGAAACAAAATAATAGGTACGTTACACATTGTCTTTCTGACAGTAAATTACCTGTGCAAGCGTTGACAATCTTCTGATTAAAACTGGCCCGAAAGCCACCGCCTGCTGATAGCCTATTAAATTCCAGGGAAAGAATATCACCTAATAGTTCTGCCTCTTTTTATATCATGTTTCTGATATCTTTATTAAACAAATGGCCCGCCCTCGCTTCGCTTCGGTATTTTAATTTTTTGAACGTAGTAGAATTCACAACAATCAAAGTAATTAGCAAAAATAAATTTTACTGATACTTATAGGATTGATAATTTTGGTGATCGTAAACCTTAATGAAGGAATCTCAAAAAGATTTGATTTAAAAAATGTTGGAGGGACTTTTATAAAATTTCTATGCAAAGCCTAAATACCAATTTTCAAGATTCTAGCTTCAAAAAATGACAATACTTCGTTTCAACCCCCTTTTCCCCCCCTTTTTAGGTTGAAGAAAAAATTAACGAATTCACTTTCATTACATTTGTAGGCAAAGCCCAAATACCAAGTTTCAAGAATCTAGCTTTAAATTGACAATACGGTGTTTTATCCCCCTTTCTCCCCTTTTTTAGGTTGAAGAAAAAAATGCCGAATTCAATTTCTTTACATTTGCATGCAAAGCCCAAATAGCAATTTTCAAAGCTCTAGCTTAAAAATGACGATTTCCCATACGACGTTTTAACCCCCTTTTCACCCCTTTGTAAGCTGAAGAAAAAAAAATGCTGAAATCACTTTCATTTAATTGTATTGAAAACCCAAATACCAATTTTCAAGACTCTAGCTTTAATAATAATAAATCTCCCATACATTGTTTTAACCCCCATTTCACCCCTTTATGGCTTGAATTTAAAAAAAAACTAAAATAGGTCAATTTTTATTTTTGATAAACAACCATAATCCAAATTTTCAAATCTCTAACATTAAAATTGAAAGACTTTCATACTAACGTAAACCCCCCCCTTTCACCCCTTTAGGGGGTGAATTTTGCAAAACCCCTTCTTAGTGCGCGCCTACATAGTAAGAACTACCTATGTTTAAAATTTCATGATTTTAGGTCCAGTAGTTTTGGCTGTGCGTTGATAGATCAGTCAGTCAGTCAGTCAGTCAGTCAGTCAGTCACAGGCCGAGGCGTTACCTCTTATTAATAGTATAGATTAAGAAGTTGTAAAGGGAAAATTAAAACAAGTATTTGTGACTTTACCAACCGCCCAGGCGGCGCTAATAGCTTTCCATCAGGTATCCGTGCGCTCGTCTACCACATAGCATATAAATATACGAGTACATAACTAACTAACTACGCTGGCTCAACGATCCAAAGTGGGTCTTGGCCTCCGACGTCAAAGTTCGCCATTTTTTGCGGTCCTGTGCCAATTCCGCCCAATCGTGCACGTTAAGTGCTTTGAGGTCCTTGGCGACTTCGTCCCTCCAGCGGTATCTCGGACGACCCACAGGACGTCGCCCCGACCAATCTTAATGTATGGGTGTGAAACTTGGACACTAACGCTGAAGGAGCAAAACCAACTGCTAGTGACGGAACGGAAGATATTCCGAAAGATTCTGGGACCAACCAAAGGAGAAGATGGGTGCTGGAGGCACAGGTTTAACCGTGAGATCGAAGATCTGATAGCCGAGCCGACATCATCGGGGAAATAACAGCATCCGACTACGCTGGCTCGACACGTGGAGAGAATGGGAGGGATCGCGCAGCCAAAAGAGCTATCTGGGATACGAGTACATACCCAATTCTTTTGATACATAATACAGGTTGTATCTGTGAACATTTACATCCCTTTAACCATGTGTTCTACCGACCATTCTAAACAACATTTGTTCAATGACTTTTGAAAATTCGCTTAAAAAATTTTCATCTTTCCATACACTCGGTCACGTGACTTGGTCATTTTGTATGGGGAGTCGAAAATTTTTTCGATGAATTCGGAAAAGTTGTTGAACAAATGTTGTTCAGAATGGTTGATAGAACACGTGGTTTAAGGAATGTAAATGTTGACAGATACACCCTGTATACACATATGTATATGGGAAAGGCAGTGCAGTAAAACCCCTTGAACCTTTATTATATTAATTTATTTTAAATAATTCTTTTCTCCACACGTCTTACACAGCTCCGTCTTATGTCTAGGGTCTATCTTCTCTCTCACTCACACCTCACTCCGTCTCGCTCAGTCACTCATCATTCTCATTCTTCATTCACCGTTCACCTCATCATGCATCACTCACTCTCATTCCCACATGTATATACATTTTCGTATAGGTATCTTTATTTTTTTAATTAGTTATTAAGTATATAGCCTGAACTACAAATAGGTTAGGTATATCTAATTTATTTTAAAAAGCTTGTAGTGGCAAACTGAATTTCAGGAGCTCGCGATAAAGTGTATTGTCGCAAATAGAATAGCAAGTAAGCAGATTTCTTTCCGCCTTCACGCAATTTTTATTCCCAGCACCCGTAGATATATTTCATTCGTGGATCAGGAATATTTTTACAAAGCCATAAATTAATGCGGGGAAATGAACATAGAACCTATTATGTAGTACCTATATCAGTCTATCTCAGGAGGATCCTGGCTAGACAGAACAGATTTAACATAAAGATTTTTCCTGAATAGGTAATTCATGTAGCGCTCTCACATAACTTTTTAATGACCTATGTACATACCTAGTTTTTTGAATTCACATTTTCCCGGTACCACAGAATACCAGCGCCATCATAGCTTTCAAGCAATTTGGAACCATTTTGGAAGCATAAATTAGATTTAAGCCTCTAGTTACATTGGTTGCTTGCAACCTGTATTTATTTTATTTATTTATTTAAGGACAACCAACAAAGCATACACTTTACAATCTTAATTTATGGTATATAACACATGGTACATGGTGGCTTTAATTAAAGGCTGCCGCGGCATGAAAGTCTAGTATAAAAAACTATTAATTATAATACAGTTAATTTTACAATAGAAATGTTATGCATAAGCTATATATAGGCATATGTAGGTATAGGCTGATACTTTACTTTTCCTTTTCTTTTAGTATCATTTATTTTCTTTTTCATTTCCCTCCTTAACACTCCAAAAACGGCCAGCGCCCCATCATAACCAGTCCACCCTAATCAAGGAGTTTCCCAATAACCCGCTTCCAAGCCATGTATCTCGAATGGCTAATACCGCGAAAGAATTAAGCCGCCATTACAGAAGACACTCAAAGATGCAATTTATCCTCATTAAAATAATGTCGTCGCGTTCATTAATCACCTCGTGGTCCATTAGTGTTGGAATTACGTTCAGCGGACGAAGCCAGTGTTGCCAGGAATTAGAAGAATTTTGTTTGTTTTTATAAGTGACAGACGAGCAGACAGATCACTTGATGGTAAGCTATTGCCACCGCTCATGGACACCCATAACTCCAGTGAGTCACACGTTCGCTGCCAACCATTTCCCCTACCCCCAAATTAGGCCTCCGGTACCCTCACTCATTTGGTAAAACACAGTGCAGGTGCTGCTTTACGCCAGTTTTCTGTAGGTAAGGCCGTGATCAGTCTGATTGTACCGGCCTATTCATGCCGAAAAGTGGCTCTCCCAGTCACTTCGGAATTGATAGCAATAATGAAATTATAAGTAGGTATCTTCTACCTACTTACTGAAACTTTCACAAATACCTCATTTATGTGTCTTATACTGTCCATAACTGATATCTTTGCCTACAATTCTTCTCATCATTCAGCAATCTATCGTATTTTTATTAATTTCGGATATGTCAAAAAATTTGGATAACGTCTCCAAAGAAGAACTTTTTACATAAAAACGTTACTTATAGTTGTATTGTATTTGTAAATTACTATTAACATTAAGTTCTGTAATGTGTTGTGCAATAAAGAGTATCTATATATCTATCTTATACCACAGATATTTAATATTATACTGAAACAAATCACTTACCTGGCAACCCCGCCGGGCGAGCCTTCGCAGACCGTTTTGAAAATTTGACGGCGTTTAAAACTGAGTAACTTCGTTAATCCCGCCTATTACAAGTTTCGCCCGTTTGCATTGTGCAAGGATTCTGTTACTTAATTTGCCGTAACAGATCTTTTTAAGAAAGGAGTGCAATGGGGAATTGGAATTAATAGGTGCCACTGCTATTTGGGTTTTTAGGGTTCCGTAGCCAAAATGGCAAAAACGGAACCCTTATAGTTTCGTCATGTCCGTCTGTCCGTCTGTCCGTCTGTCCGTCTGTCCGTCTGTCACAGCCGATTTACTCGGAAACTATAAGTACTACAGTGATGAAATTTGATGGGAATATGTGTTGTATGAACCGCTACAAAAATATGACACTAAATAGTAAAAAAAAGAATTGGGGGTGGGGCCCCCCATACATGTAACTGAGGGATGAAATTTTTTTTTTCGATGTACATACCCGTGTGGGGTATCAATGGAAAGGTCTTTTAAAATGATATAAAGTTTTCTAAAAAACATTTTTCTTAAAGTGAACGGTTTTTGAGATATCAGCTCTCAAAGTCGTAAAAAGTATGTCCCCCCCCCTCTATTTTTATAACTACGGGGTATAAAATTCTAAAAAAAATAGAGGTGATGCATGCTAATTAACTCTTTCAACGATTTTTGGTTTGATCAAAGTATCTCTTATAGTTTTTGAGATAGGTTGATTTAACTGTAATTTTGGTTAAGTTATTGTGCTTACACTGAAAACGATGGTTGAACCTTATAAGATAGATCAAAAAATATACTACAGTATTGTACACCTTTAAAAATCTTTTATTTGCTGCTACGGAACCCTTTGTGCGCGAGCCCGACTCGCACTTGGCCGGTTTTTGTTCGTTCAAATACTTTACATAAACGGGACTAAACTCGCCGAAATTAAATAAGTACATTCTAGCACTTACTGCTTGACGTTTCGGCGTTTTGTTCGTTCAGTCCACAAGTTCTATAAAGTCGTAGTTAGATCTTCTCTATTGTAATTCATTCATTAGACGGCCTCGAAAGCGCAGTAGCCAAGGTGTTCGCCCGAAGCGCGAAAGGTTCCGGGTTCGATTCCCAGTCAAGTCAATTTAGCAAACCACATTTTATAACTCTGTGGCTATTCTGGCCCAAAAGATGTCCGACATGCGGTAGACGTGTCCAGCCCAGTCCCACTTCAGTTGAGCGGCTCTTTTGGTAACGTCTGTGATTTGAGTTCTGGAGCGCAATGTAGTATTCTTAATGCGGTCTGTAAGACTTACTCCAAGCATGCTACGCTCCATAGCTCTTTCCAACAATCGACGACGGCCACGAGGTAGACCGAGGAGGCGATGGCGGGATGAGCTCGACACCTATTGCGCCAACTGGACCGTAATCGCCCAGGATCGTGAAACGTGGAGGAGGGGTAGGGAGGCCTTTGCCCAGCAGTGGGACACGACGGGCTTTTAATAATAAATAAATAATACATTTTATAACTTTTCTTGGGTCTGGGTGTTCTGGGTTGACGCCCCCAGTTAATTATTATCGTCATCTGGTACTTACTCCTATGAGTAAGTACTATTACAGTGCTGTACTATTATAGCGATTAGCACCGTCACCTTCTTGTAGCTTCAAAACGTTTTTCTGCAAAACTAACCTCTATATTATATAACCAGGTCAAGGCCCAATTGGGGTTACCCAAGCGAAAAATCCCATCCTTTTTTTCTACACCAAAACAAAATGGCCGAACATGATGAAACGAACCCCCTGTAATCCGCTTGGCGCACTCCGCTCGGTTTAATGAACGCAGATTTACATTTACAGTTTTTAAGCCGATCCGATCTGCTGAAGGTGCTTAACCTGGGAAATGAAGCACGGTCCTATAGACCAGGGTTTTTGAGGTTACATTTATCAATATACTAGTGGCCCGCTTTCACTTCGTTTCGGGAAAGTAGTTCCACTATCTACCAATAGATGGCGCTGTAGCAAATTACATCGCGCAACTGTTTCGTGTTTTTGGTTTACCTATAAGCTCTGACGTGGAATGTGAGAGTAACCTCTTTATAAATAGTATAGAAGACAACTGCAGTAGCTGTGGCCGTCGAACGTGCTGTAGACGCGATTTCTGGCAAAAAGTTTTTTTCATTTGATTTGTAGCAGACGAGCAGACGGATCACCCGATGGTAAGCGATTGCCGCCCATAGACACTTAAACTCAAGTAGATTCACAACTGCGCTGACAACCTTTACCCCCTTTCTTCCAATTGGGTTTCCGGTACTATTCGACTAAATGCATTGCAGGCGATGCTTTATCCCGGTCTTCTGTGAGGCCGTGGTATCACTCCGGTCGAGCCCGTCCATTCATGCCGAAGCTTGGCTCTGCTACAGTTAAAAGAAAAGTATGCCTATATCAAAAAATATAAAAAAAATGTAAAAAAAACGATATATGGTGACAAAAGACGATGCCATTATATTATTATGGTTTCAGGTTTCGGTCTAATAGACCAAAACAAATCGCGAAGGTTAAGCACCTCCTACTATCCAAGGAAGTTGTGATCGGGTAGAAATGAATGCCACGGAATTGCTAACCGGCTAGGATCAGCGTTTAACCGGCTAAATCCAGTTTGCACCGGCGGCGTCTTGTTATAACCGGATTACACTGAATTCACCTGTTCCGCTGGACTTTGGCTATCGATATTCCCTAGATGTTTGAGGATAATTTCAAATTTGTGTTTGTAGAGATTAAGTCTGCGTGAAATTTCGGTCTGGATACCTTTATGTAACCATTGTCAAATTCAGAAGCCATAAGTTTATCTTTTTGTACTCATAGGTATTTATAGAATAAAGTTATAGGTATGTAGTCGTAGGTATAATTATTTTTTTTAATGCTTTACTCTCACCTATGAGGATAACTTATCTAATGACCATTTGATACGGTCAACAAAATTATGTGGCAGGTGGCAGACGAGCAGAATTAACCTGATTGTTAGCGAGTTTACCCTTGCAACACATATGTAGAGTCATAAGCGCGCCGCCTATCTTATCCCCCGTTTTCCTCCCGGACTGGCTTCCTGTTTATAATTATTGATCTCACTTACTTACTCCACTGGCTCAGCGACCCAAAACGAGTCTTGACCTGCAAAACAAGAGAACGTCACTTTGGCCAATCCTGCACTAGTTGTTGCCAGTCATTGGCCAAAAGTTCTCGCAGATCATTTTCGACGACTTCTTTCCAACAGTACTTACCTAGGTCGGTCTACTGGGCGTCGGCCCATCTGTCGGATTGATCTCACTAAATCAAGAAAAAAATTCAATGAAAATATACTAATTAGGTTGTCGCAGCGACCCAAAGCGAGCCTTATCTTCCTGCAAATAAGAGCCTGAATCCAGCTCGGTCCTTCGCCAGTGCCGCCAAAAGTCCCCGGAAATCCTTTTCGACGAAAATATATGGAAATCAATGTCTGAAAAACTTCTGCAATTCTACAACGACTAAAATACTCCCGACCAGAACTTTAAAATCTAAAATAGCTTTGCACCAAACCAGAAATGTAATTCAAAGGAGTGCGAGGGCAATGTATTTGATCATTTCCTATGCGCTCAAAGGTGGAATAGTTTCCTCCGGGTCCGAGGAAATCCGTCGCCAATTGAAAAATCTTTGAGGATGGAAGAGATTTATGGAGGTACGGCCTCTAGAATTGGCTAATTTATTGCTCGCTTCACTTTAGCAAAGGTTTGAGGTTCTAGAACTACCTATTTAGCATAATTTGGAATGCTATAAAGGTTTTTCCTGATGACGCTAAGCAGTGGCAGTTTTCGACATGATTGGGCCGGCCGGAAAGAAAACCGGTGCGTGAACATATGTAGGGGTTTTACAATCAGCCATACAACAGGTTACCACAATCTATCAAATTTCCAAACCTAATGTGTATGACAGTAAGATGAAATTTCGATTGAAGAAATTTGACAGTTTTGTATACTTTTTAAGTGGCTGTTGGTACCATCAATGGTGACACTTAAGACCAGTAATGCGCCTGCGTTGTATTTAGAGTCAAGAGAATAAAACATATTGATTGGACAACATCACATATATTTGTCCTGGTCCCAAACTAAGGTTCTCCCTTGTTCTATGGAAACCAGAAACAACAAAGGAACTACAAACACCCGGACCGAAACATTTCTGTTGGTGCCCGAGAACCCGCGACCCCAGCGTCTCAGCTGGCGCTGAAACCACTACGCCAAACGGGTCGGGTCGAAGAGTGATTGTTATTGGACGTGTTGCTGACTGTACCATACGCTCACATAATTTTGACGCACGCGCTTTTAGCTCCTGCTCGGCTCGTAAAAAACACTAAACTATTATAATACATTTTAATATTAATCACACAAATATTTTTTTCCACAAAAGCTTGAAAATTCTTTTGTCATTTTGCCGCATCCAGCCGACTCGTCCCGGACAGGTATTAGCCTCAAAGCCACAGGGAGCTTTGACGTCATACCTAATAACTTTTTGAATCTTCATTCTTTCATTGCTAAGGATGTGTTATTACTTTGGGAGAGATTTAGAACGCTTTAAGATTGGAGAAGGCCCTAAAATAACGAGCGAGCGATGACTTCGTATTAGTATTATCGTGTGATAAATTATTTCTTGGGTACCATGTAAAAGAAATTCTGTAAGGATCCTCTGAAACTTTGAAATTAATACAAGTTCGATGTAAGAACATGTACAGAACTTTGACGACCCTGAAAAGTTTCTGTACTGTTCAGTAGCAGTAGTTTTGACCTACCGATAACCAAAAATTTTAAATCTTTGCCGATAATGCGTACGTTGTGGCGGAGTACTGGCCTGGGAAAATTAATATCTTGGGTAAACTCCAAAAATATGTATACACATTAGGACCTTGTCACAATACATAATATGTATAAGAACGACTTCTATTTTCTTATACATTATGCATTGTGACAAGGTCCTAAAGTGTATACATATTTTTGGAGTTGACTGTACAATCGATACGAGAAGAAGAAGCAGTAGTTTGAACGGAACTGGTTGAGACGCAAAGGTCGGGGGTACGATTCCTGCACCAACACAAATGTTTGTTAATGAAAAAGATTATTGTCGACGAAACGGGGCTAAAGGTTGGCAGCACACTTGTAACTCTACTGGTGTTGAATGTTTCTAGGACGACGGCAATCGCATGCCATAAGGTGATGCATCTGCTCGTCTGCCGCTTGTCAAAAAATATGGAAAATAAAAATGTAGTTAGCTGTAGATATTCCATTCTTTCGATATAGATACTTGTACAAATTAATTACAGCACAGCTGTCGTTTGATTCAAATGAAAACATTATTTATGTTGTTATTACAATATTTAGTAATTTATAAAACTATCAGAAAAGTACAAGTAGGCACGTATTTATTGCTTGCACGTAAAGTTGCGAAATTATTACTTTAGTTCCAATCATAAATTAATACGAAACTTCGGCGTCTACAGCAATTGAACTAGAAAGAACTATTAAATATTTAGTAAGAACATTTGTAATGAATGTTGTAGGACTGTTCATCTAATAGGTAACTTAGAAACTGGGAGTACTCAATCATAGAAAAGATTTATGTTAGTTTTAATGGCTGGACATTTTGATATTGTTTCTGAAATAGTTTGTAATTAGATTTATATTTCGATCTTAATAATATAAACTCTACATAACACAGAAGGAATGAAGCAGCGCCTGCGTTGTGTTTCGGGGGAAAGGAGGTTAAAGGTTGGCAGCTCTTGTGACTTTACTGGTGTTGCAGGTGTCTATAGGCGGCAGCAATCGCTTACGATCTGGTGATCCGTGTCCTCGTCTGCCTTCCCATCACATAAAAAAAATATATCTCAAATATTACTGAATATTTTTTTTATGTAACTTTTAGTGCTAGGTTTGCCAATACAAGCAAAATTAAAAATATCAGTGCAACTTTATTTTTTTGTTAATTGTGGTGATAGATATAACGTAGTTTCCATCCAAGTCTCTATATTGAAGAGTATTCGGCGTAGCGAGACCTCCCCCGGCCTAATGTGCCTCGCGGGAGCATTTTTTGAACGATTGCATTTGTTTAAGACGACGCGAGGAGCCGGTAATCATCTTACATGCATGAGTATACGTCGGAATTACTCAGCATGAAGACTTTGGGGATTCAATTACGTACATTTTGCGAGAATCAGACATTTGAATTTTTATAGGCCCAGATTTTAAACAAGCTTAGGGAGGTATAAATTCAGAAGACTAGCTGCGTCAAGCGATTTCTCCCGCATGATGAAAGAATTTTAATGGTTAAGTACATATATTTTAGAAAATATGAAATAAATCTTCATGAATCGTAGCCTAGAATTATTAGCTAGCTGTGAAATTTCATCAAAATCAGTTTAGTAATTTGTCCGATAAAGAGCAACAAACTTTTTAAATAGGTACATCTTTACAACCTTTTGCGTTAAAAATATTTTGAAAATCGATCTGCAGGACAAAGGCCTCCATAATAGAAATCAAATCTTTGCTACTATGATAAGGTTAGTGTGCCTCTTGGTGAAATGAATTTTATTCAAATATCTGGTTACTAGTGGCCCGCCCTCGCTTCGCTTCGGTATTTTAATTTTTTGAACGAAGTAGAATTCACAACAATCAAAGTAATTAGCAAAAATAAATTTTACTGATACTTATAGGATTGATAATTTTGGTGATCGTAAATCTTAATGAAGGAATCTCAAAAAGATTTGATTTAAAAAATGTTGGAAACTCTATAACTTTACTTTGTCAAATTTAATCAGTTCCCCTGTTCACCCCTATAAGGGGAAGGGGGGACTTTTATAAAATTTCTATGCAAAGCCTTAATACCAATTTTCAAGATTCTAGCTTCAAAAAATGACAATACTTCGTTTCAACCCCCTTTTCCCCCCTTTTTAGGTTGAAGAAAAAATAACGAATTCACTTTCATTACATTTGTAGGCAAAGCCCAAATACCAAGTTTCAAGAATCTAGCTTTAAAATTGACAATACGGTGTTTTATCCCCCTTTCTCCCCTTTTTAGGTTGAAGAAAAAAATGCCGAATTCAATTTCTTTACATTTGCATGCAAAGCCCAAATAGCAATTTTCAAAGCTCTAGCTTTAAAAATGACGAATTTTCCATACGACGTTTTAACCCCCTTTCACCCCTTTGTAAGCTGAAGAAAAAAAAATGATGAAATGACTTTCATTTAATTTGTATGGAAAACCCAAATACCAATTTTCAAGACTCTAGCTTTAAAAATAATAAATCTCCCATACATTGTTTTAACCCCCATATCACCCCTTTATGGCTTGAATTTAAAAAAAAGTTAAAACAGGTCAATTTTTATTTTTCATCATCCACCATAATCCAAATTTTCAAATCTCTAACATCTAAATTGAAAGACTTTCATACTAACGTAAACCCCCCCTTTCACCCCTTTAGGGGGTGAATTTCGCAAAACCCCTTCTTAGTGCGCCCCTACATAGTATGAACTACCTATGTTTCAAATTTCATGATTTTAGGTCCAGTAGTTTTGGCTGTGCGTTGATAGATCAGTCAGTCAGTCAGTCAGTCAGTCAGTCAGTCAGTCAGTCAGTCAGTCAGTCACAGGCCGAGGCGTTACCTCTTTATTAATAGTATAGAAGATTGGCAACATCCCTATTTTCATGTCATAATAATTTACCAGCGTATTTATTGCAATAATAGCAATAATAATGGGTATTTTTTTAATTTATCAAATGGTTGTGTGGCTTTCTGCGTCTGCACATATAAAATGTATCAATTTGGCATTTTACTGCCCGTCCCGTTATTATCCTTTTACTTTCACATCGCGATCATCTATCATTCTTCAAAGGTGTCTAAGCCAATGATTTTTTTATACTTTCAACTTTTTAAGTTGTTCGTAGTTTTCTCATGATTTCGTAAAAGTATACCAAATTCGCCGTAACGGATCGGCACTCTAATGACACCAGCGCTCAGCGGAACATAGATTTCAGTCAAGGTGCGAATAAATTAGATGTCTCTAAATTGTTTGGTTCCGTAACGCTTAACCCGACCTGAGAGTAGGGTGGCTATTGAAAGTATAATTGCCGCACTCAGAGACGTCAATTAACTTTAGTTGTCACTAAGAAAAATAATATTGACAATTATTTGATTACGTATAAAGACTATTCATAATTAAGTTAATGAAATTTAAGGTAAAATGACGTCTTTGAGTGGGGCAATCAGATCTGGATCGGAAAATCTGTTTTTTTTTCTTAAATCGTGTTTTCGGATAAGTCGTAAAAAATACTAAGGCTCGATCTTTATCTGAGGATAAATCTATGGTATAACGTTGCCATTCGTATAAATTGGATTTACTCTCGGATAAAGCTTGGTCGAATCGCTAGTTTTCATTACCTACTCTACTCTATTTTAGTTTTATTTAATACCCTAGAAAGAAATTGGGTCAAACTATCAGTTAACTGGTCCGAGGTATTTAAGTAGGTATTTGTAAAATTCGCCTATTGTCTATATTCGTTACTAATCGTTACTCAAGTAGGTACTATAACTACTTACTGTAAAATCAGGTGTATATTTTCGCACGATTTTTTACTTTTTAGCTTCCTAGTGATATGCATTTCTTCTAGGCGGCCCATATCCCGCCTAGAAGAAATGCATCTCCTCATCATCCTCAATGCATGATCTCCGTCCGGAGATGGGTCCCAGAGGCATTCCCACCAAACGAAACATTAGTGAACCGTCGTCACCATATCATGGGGCGTCATGAGAATTCGACAAAACTGTGGCCTTACAACTTCCCAGGCCGAAAGCTTACCTTAAACGG
>JABMDO010000744.1:0-24459 GCA_014851415.1 Cnaphalocrocis medinalis | reverse complement strand
TAGGTATTTATCTAGCAGCATTTTACTGTAGGTATGTTCATCTATGTACATATAATAAAAATGTAAAAAAGCTGTGTCTGTATATTGAAGCTATTTATCTCAAAATAACTTAGGACGACTAAAAAAACGGTAACAGAACATGAATCAATGATTTTTAAAATTTTTGTCGTCTGTTTGTCTGTTTATCTGTTTGTCTGTTTGTTCGCGCTAATCCGGAAACTACTGAACCAATTGAATAAAACTTTTTATTGTATAGCTGTAATAGGCTTTCGGAATTTGAAAGGCATTTGTCGCTGCCCCGATGTCGCTTCGCGTGTAACAGTTGTCCCTGCAACTAAAACAGGCGCATACTTTATTAAGTCATAAATTTTGACACTATAAAATTGTAACATAAACAGCTCTTGAAATCTATATCCGTTTGATAGTTTTACTTTATTACTGTTTATTTGAAGAAGTGTTAAGTGTACCTTTATCATAGTTATTTAAAAGCTTTTTAATGAAGTAGATAATGTTTGGTTTATCAAATATTATTTTGAAGACTTGGATTGGTTTAGAGTAGGTAGTTGGAAGATGTGACGTCAAAACATTGTCATCGCATAGTTTACAGATCAGTGCATGATTTGTTGAAGCCGAGGGCCGTAACAGTGAGATTATCTCGGTCATTTGTCTGGTGTTTTGTTGCCTGCGCCCGCGCCGCGTCGTCGCTGGACCTCGCCATAAATAACCATCGGCATTTCTCAGATGGTTCGCTCCTGTTATCGCTGGAGGCTTGCATCTGTTTGTCAGTTAGGCCAGTATGTAAGTATGTGCAGAAGGCGACAGAAGGAGAAATTTAAATAAGGGGTAACTAGTTTTTGCTAAAACTTAATGCCACGAAATACCACTTATAAACTAAATTAAAACAATATGTTTTTATCTATTGATTATAATGTCTGGAAGTTACAGAAAAGTTAATATTAAAACATCATATTTTGTCACATTGCCAGGTCATCGGTCTAGTTTTCAAGCATCAAAATCAATCAAACACTAACCCTTAGGCGTATTTGATAGTAACCCTCGAGTTGTGGGTTCGGTTCTTTGCCACTCTTGACTAATATTTGTGTGATGAACACTTGTGTGTGTTCTGTCTGGGTGGCATATTACGTAGTTAAGTATTATATTTGTAAAGCCTCGAAAATTCTTCAAGCTATCTTCAATCTAATATATCAATAATCAAAATTTGTATATTGTGGTGATACAGTTACATTAACCTTAGCCTTATGTTAACCAAAAGGAGAATTGGTTCAGTGTACCAAGCATGGCGTAGTCCTTCTGTTATTCTTTGGTTCTTTTAAGACAAATGCACCACCCGGGTGGTTACGAAGCTTCCTAATGACAGATATGTGTATCACAAGAACTAATTTGGAAACATACTTGCCTCATCTAGGAAGGCGATCTCTAATGGGGAAATTGAAAAGGATACTTCGTCATCCTTTTAAAATTTCCAGGAATTAGTGTTTGGTTTATCAACATTTTGTTTTGGAGTCAACATAATTTATAAGTAATTCAGCCAACCCTGTCCTTTTTCAACCCGTCCCGTGTCCCCGTGTCCACTGTCGACAATCATGACGTTATTACGTACCCCGTGTACCGATCACTGCGTCAATAAATTGTGACCACCGCCGGAGGTTTTTAATACATTTTTACTGTTCACGTCTTCAAGGAGATTTTATTGTCCTCGGGACTTGTTTGTATCGATGTTACCGATTGTCTCGATTGTTTTTGTTTGTATTGTAATAGGCGTTAACATCAAGTGGGCTATTTGAGATGGTTGGTGCTGGTGAGAGCGTTTTGATAATGGGTAAATCATTCGAATAAAGTTTTAAAACAACTAGAGCACTGTACGATATACCTGTAGACATCACATATAACTTTATAATATGTAAGATGACCAATTAAATGGAGGAAAACAAATGCAGTACCTACCTACCTATTTTACTAAGCTATAGGCTACAACCGAGCATCCTAAGTAAGCACTGCCGCCCAGGAACATCCGCGAGATCAGGGGAGTCGCTGATGGTTAGCCAGCTTTATTTTCTAGCGTTATTATCTTTAAGTTAAGTAAAGCTAGCCTGATTTTCTTTGTTTCGGGATTAATAAATGGCGCTAGGTGTAGATTGTATCGAGAAAGCGTTTTGCCTTTTCGGTTTGCCTATAAGCCTCAGTGTTGACAAAGCGATTAACATTTCCACAAATATATCTCATAGAGTTTTTAGTCGATTGGGGAAAACGCTAAGATTTATCTTAGAAATGGTCACTCGAATCAGCATTCAAAAATCGTATACAAATATCTACACTTATATTCTTCATATAAGAAGTAAAGTTCATATTGTTAATAATGATCAATATTTATACTTAAAATTCCATATCATGTACACATGTCAAATCCGCGTTACAACGTTTTTAGGATTTTTTTATTATTTGATCTTGAATTAGCGCATGATTGAGAGTTATCACGAGATAATTTGGCACCGGATTAAGTCACTTTGTATTTTGAACTCAGTGTTTAGATGCTGGGAAAACCGATTTATTTATTAGTAATGCGATCGAGTCAAATTATTCGAGGTATTTTTACAACGCGATTTATTAGGAGTTATTAACCAACTTCAAATAATAGAAAGAGATTCTCATATTTTAATTCGTCGGGATCTTTTTCTACATTTTCACTCGGATAGGATTTGGCTTCATAATGATAAGTCGGGTTTTGTTAAGTTACTTGATCAGAAAAAAAAAAAGTATTTTTGCATGAAAGAAACCTCTACCTACGATATTGGGAAAAAATATTGTCTTAACCAGCTGTGAACAAATATGAGTTAAATTCATGTATTTGATTTGTTGGAAGTCGAGTGCAAGTGTACTCGATTAGGCATTATTTCATTCGGATACAAATGTTTTTGTTATATTCGGGGAGGTGTAAAATAGGCTCTAATTCCATGTCTATGATTGGTTAGAATTTGGAATGTAAACAAATTGGTTAAACTTAAATGATTTGATATTACTTTTGTAAACAATCTTGTTTTCAACCATTGTTTGAAATTTCAATAAGTGACTGTCTTCAATATGATCGAAATCCTTTTAGAAGGTCGTAGGTTCGCTTTCGACATTCACCTCTGGAATTTTTAAAAATTTTTTGTGCATTTTTATTACAGTAGGTAAGGAAAACCCATAGTTGAAGAAACCTGCACGTATGGTGTAATTAGTACACTACCCGAAATCTGAACATGGCACAGAATACATAATGATCATGGTCTCAGCGGATCCCGAGCTTCCGCAACAGCTTTGGATTTAGCACCCGGGAATCACATGCTGAGATCTCATAAGACTATGTACAAGAAACTCTAAACTGTGTTTACTGCCTAAAATGGTTTTTACAGCCTATCGTTATTGATATCAGATTACGCCTCATAGGGCAATTTGTCTAAAAGCCCATATCAAATCGTTTGTTAGGCATCACTTACGAATTGTTACTGCCCCGCTATCGCAGTGAGGTGTTAAACTCTTACATGTTGATTGTTTGTCGGACGAGAGCAGTGTAAATCAGGGTAAGATAGGAGACTTCCTAGCGTGATAACAACACATAAATATGGCGACTAGCGGCCATTTCCAAATTTACTGTCGCTAAGCCGTCCTACCTATACTGGGGACGGATATTTTTGACCAACTTTTAACGGGGTGATGTAATACGTTCAAGCATTTTAGTGTTGATCTAGTGGGGAGATACAAGATATTTTTCAGTATTTTTCTTATTGCTATTTTTTAGTTCTGATTTATGGTCTGAGCAAACAAATTGGATATCACTTGTGTATCCATATGTTTTAGAATGAGGCCCTTGAGAGAAATAACTAACAATTCGAATTTTGAACACATTTTTTTTCGAAGTTTAAAGGAGTCTTTTCTATGAGGCTGGTATGGTTGGCATTAATCTACACATAATATAATAAAAATGTACAAAAGCTATGTCTATATGTTTCAAGCTGGAGCGATTAAAAACGTGACAGTATGTAAGTTAACAATTTCCGTAGGTGATCCGCGTACTCGTCTGCCACCTATCTTATATTTTATTCACGAGCTACAATCGCTCATCTTATTAATGTATAACATTGATCTGAATAATTTCCTTTTAATGATTTTACGTTCTACCTTTACACTACCTTAAAATTATATAAATACACTGTTTGCCGTGTACTTTTACTGTTACCAGTTACTGTTGTACTTTCTCATAGCGCAACACATAATGGCCGTTCTAATTTCTATAAGATAATGATGAAGTTATCCGCTAATAATGCTATTCACGTTGCGTTTCATAAGAATTGGAACGTTAAACAATATTAAATCTATCGGTCGTCGAATTAAATTGTCGGTTTTCTATAATATTCCTAATAACATACATATTACCAGCTGTTCCGCCGTTTCATTCCAAGTAATTGGTGATCTAAATGTCGACAATGTTATATTTTTCGTTCATTAAAATGGTATATAATTATTTGGACCACACGGGCTTACATAATTGAGACATCGTTGAGACCAGGGATGTTATGACGCTCTTTAACTGAAACTCTCAAAATTATCGGATATCTGAAACAAAAACCTATGCGATAAATTTTGTTTCTACTTCTTCTAGAGCGGAATGTTTTTTTAGACAGCCAGATTTGGCCGCAATCTCACCCAATGGTAGATAAGTGATGATATGGCCGATTCACCAATAGTCTACGTTCCTTGATTCCTCCAGCATCTCCAGGTCTTTGTATGAATGGGCCGGCTCGACTGGAGTGATACCAGGGGCTTCACAGAAGACCGGTGTAAAGCAGCGCCTGCGGTGTTTCGTCGAGTTAGTGAGGGTACTGGAGGCCCAATTGGAGGAATGGGGGGTAAAGGTTGGCAGCGCATTTGTGACTCTCCTGGTGTAGCAGGTGTCTATGGGCGGCGGCAATCGCTTACCATCAGGTAATCCGTGTACTCCTCTGCCACCTATCAAATAGAAATAGAAATAGAAATAGAAATAGAAATAGAAATAGAAATAGAAATAGAAATAGAAATAGAAATAGAAATAGAAATAGAAATAGAAATAGAAATAGAAATAGAAATAGAAATAGAAATAGAAATAGAAATAGAAATAGAAATAGAAATAGAAATAGAAATAGAAATAGAAATAGAAATAGAAATAGAAATAGAAATAGAAATAGAAATAGAAATAGAAATAGAAATAGAAATAGAAATAGAAATAGAAATAGAAATAGAAATAGAAATAGAAATAGAAATAGAAATAGAAATAGAAATAGAAATAGAAATAGAAATAGAAATAGAAATAGAAATAGAAATAGAAATAGAAATAGAAATAGAAATAGAAATAGAAATAGAAATAGAAATAGAAATAGAAATAGAAATAGAAATAGAAATAGAAATAGAAATAGAAATAGAAATAGAAATAGAAATAGAAATAGAAATAGAAATAGAAATAGAAATAGAAATAGAAATAGAAATAGAAATAGAAATAGAAATAGAAATAGAAATAGAAATAGAAATAGAAATAGAAATAGAAATAGAAATAGAAATAGAAATAGAAATAGAAATAGAAATAGAAATAGAAATAGAAATAGAAATAGAAATAGAAATAGAAATAGAAATAGAAATAGAAATAGAAATAGAAATAGAAATAGAAATAGAAATAGAAATAGAAATAGAAATAGAAATAGAAATAGAAATAGAAATAGAAATAGAAATAGAAATAGAAATAGAAATAGAAATAGAAATAGAAATAGAAATAGAAATAGAAATAGAAATAGAAATAGAAATAGAAATAGAAATAGAAATAGAAATAGAAATAGAAATAGAAATAGAAATAGAAATAGAAATAGAAATAGAAATAGAAATAGAAATAGAAATAGAAATAGAAATAGAAATAGAAATAGAAATAGAAATAGAAATAGAAATAGAAATAGAAATAGAAATAGAAATAGAAATAGAAATAGAAATAGAAATAGAAATAGAAATAGAAATAGAAATAGAAATAGAAATAGAAATAGAAATAGAAATAGAAATAGAAATAGAAATAGAAATAGAAATAGAAATAGAAATAGAAATAGAAATAGAAATAGAAATAGAAATAGAAATAGAAATAGAAATAGAAATAGAAATAGAAATAGAAATAGAAATAGAAATAGAAATAGAAATAGAAATAGAAATAGAAATAGAAATAGAAATAGAAATAGAAATAGAAATAGAAATAGAAATAGAAATAGAAATAGAAATAGAAATAGAAATAGAAATAGAAATAGAAATAGAAATAGAAATAGAAATAGAAATAGAAATAGAAATAGAAATAGAAATAGAAATAGAAATAGAAATAGAAATAGAAATAGAAATAGAAATAGAAATAGAAATAGAAATAGAAATAGAAATAGAAATAGAAATAGAAATAGAAATAGAAATAGAAATAGAAATAGAAATAGAAATAGAAATAGAAATAGAAATAGAAATAGAAATAGAAATAGAAATAGAAATAGAAATAGAAATAGAAATAGAAATAGAAATAGAAATAGAAATAGAAATAGAAATAGAAATAGAAATAGAAATAGAAATAGAAATAGAAATAGAAATAGAAATAGAAATAGAAATAGAAATAGAAATAGAAATAGAAATAGAAATAGAAATAGAAATAGAAATAGAAATAGAAATAGAAATAGAAATAGAAATAGAAATAGAAATAGAAATAGAAATAGAAATAGAAATAGAAATAGAAATAGAAATAGAAATAGAAATAGAAATAGAAATAGAAATAGAAATAGAAATAGAAATAGAAATAGAAATAGAAATAGAAATAGAAATAGAAATAGAAATAGAAATAGAAATAGAAATAGAAATAGAAATAGAAATAGAAATAGAAATAGAAATAGAAATAGAAATAGAAATAGAAATAGAAATAGAAATAGAAATAGAAATAGAAATAGAAATAGAAATAGAAATAGAAATAGAAATAGAAATAGAAATAGAAATAGAAATAGAAATAGAAATAGAAATAGAAATAGAAATAGAAATAGAAATAGAAATAGAAATAGAAATAGAAATAGAAATAGAAATAGAAATAGAAATAGAAATAGAAATAGAAATAGAAATAGAAATAGAAATAGAAATAGAAATAGAAATAGAAATAGAAATAGAAATAGAAATAGAAATAGAAATAGAAATAGAAATAGAAATAGAAATAGAAATAGAAATAGAAATAGAAATAGAAATAGAAATAGAAATAGAAATAGAAATAGAAATAGAAATAGAAATAGAAATAGAAATAGAAATAGAAATAGAAATAGAAATAGAAATAGAAATAGAAATAGAAATAGAAATAGAAATAGAAATAGAAATAGAAATAGAAATAGAAATAGAAATAGAAATAGAAATAGAAATAGAAATAGAAATAGAAATAGAAATAGAAATAGAAATAGAAATAGAAATAGAAATAGAAATAGAAATAGAAATAGAAATAGAAATAGAAATAGAAATAGAAATAGAAATAGAAATAGAAATAGAAATAGAAATAGAAATAGAAATAGAAATAGAAATAGAAATAGAAATAGAAATAGAAATAGAAATAGAAATAGAAATAGAAATAGAAATAGAAATAGAAATAGAAATAGAAATAGAAATAGAAATAGAAATAGAAATAGAAATAGAAATAGAAATAGAAATAGAAATAGAAATAGAAATAGAAATAGAAATAGAAATAGAAAGAATAGAAATAGAAATAGAAATAGAAATATTCTTTATTCAATTAAGTCCTTACAGAACATTTAAGAATGTCAAATATTATGTAAGACTACCGCTGATTCGGAAAGTCGATTTCTACCGAGAAGAATCAGCAAGAAACTCAGTAGTCACTCTTTTCAAATTATGATCAGTATTACAATTTTCATTCTGATAATAAAAATATTATTAAGATTACAATAACAGTATGATGTGTACAATGCTTATATCGTTTAGATAATCGTCAAAGTAAAATTATAAATCAGATTATACATTTAATAGAATAGGCGAGGAGATTAACATGTCCAGGAATCCTTATCATCTAAATAATCTTCTACATTATAGTAGCCTTTCTGCATTAAACAGTTTTTAATATGAAATTTAAATTCATGCAATGGTAAGTCAATTACTCTTTGTGGTAACTTATTAAACATTTTTATACTCAATCCCACAAATGAGTTGCCAATTTTATGAAGTCTTAGATTTGGGACCGCAAGCCTATGTTTATTTCGTGTGTTAAAGCTATGAAAATCAGATTTTCGCGAGTAAAGCTGCAAGTTTTTACGTACAAACATAATGCAATCAAAAATGTATTGAGAAGCTACCGTTAAAATATTTATTTCCTTGAATAATTCTCTAAGTGAGTCACGTGATCTAAGGCCATAGATGGCGCGAATTGCCCTCTTCTGCAATATGAAGATAGCTTGTATGTCAGCACCGGATCCCCACAGCAATAGACCATATGACATCAGACTATGAAAATAACTAAAATATACCAGTCTTGCAGTCTCAATATCAGTCAGATTCCTTATTTTCCTAACTGCATATGCAGCTGAACTAAGTCTTCCTGCCAAGGCAGCAATATGGGGGCTCCATTGCAATTTGGAATCCAGAGTGATGCCTAGAAAAACTGTGGAGTTTATAATTTCAATAGGTTCGTTATTCATGACTATATTAATATTGACCTGCCTTACATTGGGCATAGTGAACTTTACACATTTAGTTTTCTTTGAATTAAGAACTAAGTTATTAGAAGTGAACCAGTGTAGTACTTGAGAGAGAGTGTTATTTACGTCGTCAACATTTTCTTTTTGTCTATCAACCTCAAAAATCAAGGATGTATCGTCAGCAAATAACACTATCTCACATAGATCTTTAGTATAGTAAGGAAGGTCATTTATGTAGATTAAAAACAGCAACGGCCCCAATATCGAGCCCTGGGGTACACCCATAACTAAAGGGGCACCCGAAGAGTTAATTCCATTGACATTCACCTTTTGAATCCTATCAGATAAATAAGATTTGATTAGACTAATTGAGTTGTCTAAGACACCGTAATGATGTAACTTCATAAGCAACGTTTCATGATTTACGCAATCGAAGGCTTTTGACAAGTCACAGAATATACCAATAGCATCTCGCTTATTTTCCCACGCATCAAAGACATGCTTGATAAGCGCCACTCCAGCATCAGTAGTGGATTTACCTTTTGTAAATCCAAATTGCTTACTGTGCAATATTTTATTCAAATTCAAATGAGCCAATAACTGGATGAATATTACTTTTTCAAAATTTTGCTAAGAGCTGGTAGTATAGAAATTGGTCTGAAGTTAGACGGGTCACTTTTCTCTCCCGATTTGAATAATGGTATTATTTTACTGTATTTCATCATATCGGGAAATACGCCGTCGTCAACACATTTATTGAATATCATAGCTAGATGGGGTGCGATAGCATGTATTATATTTTTTAGTATGTCTACCGAGAGTCCCCATAAATCCTCAGTTGGTTTCATATTCAATTCTTTGAATGTTTTTTAAAATTATATCAGAATTGATATGAGTAAATTTAAAGGTAGTCTTGCATTCATCAACATGTGATTTGAGCAGAGAAGCAGCAAGATGTGCGCTTGAGTTTAGTTTGTTAGTGGTGGTGACTGCTATACTAGAAAAGAAAGACTGAAATGTTTCTGCTACTTCAGAGTCAGAAACAACTGATTTGCCATCGATTTTAAGAGAGAGCTTGTTTTCTTTTGTTTTATTTTTACAAGTCTCATTATTTATGATCTTCCATGATATTTTACTTTTATTAGTGGCTTTTATAATCTTATCTTTCAAATAATTTGATTTTGCCATTGCACATACTTTTTTGAATAATTTTGAGTATGCTCTGACATATTCAATTAACTTAGGGTCATTTGAATTGGCTTTGATATCATATAATTCAAATAACCTCTTTCTGCTTTTGTAAATGCCTTGAGTGGCCCAGTCACTGAATTTACTTTTAGAAGTATCTAATTTAATTGTTTTCTTAGTGAAAATCTCATTAAATTCCTTTTCCACTACATTAAAAAGCTTCTCATAAAGTATATTTGCATTTCCATCATTATACGATAATGCAGGCACCTTCCTATTAATATTATCTTTAAACTTTTCTTTGCGGTTTGCCGTAATTGGCCTACATACAAAACTAAACGAAGAGGGTGCATGACGGTATTCCAACTGTGCTATCTGTCCACTATGATCTGAATTTATAAAGTTTATTATGGACTTGTCTAATACATCACAATTACAAAATATGTTATCCAAACAAGTAGCTGTGGTAGGGGTAATTCGCGTGGGTTCATTAAAAAGATTATGTAAATTAAAAGATCTGAAAAGATTTAGTAAACGCATCGAGTTTTGTGAATTATCTAAAATATTTACATTAAAATCCCCGCACACAACCACTTTTTTATTAGATGAACATATTTTTCTTAATACTTCTTCCATAATGGATTCAAATGAAATAAAATTCCCAGATGGGGGCCTGTACACACAGACAAGGACATGTTGTTCAAGCTCAACACATGCTAGCTCAATAGTTCGCTCAAGTGAAAGTGAAACAATATCTTTGCGTTCTTTAAATTTAATACATTTATTTAACAAAATTAGTGACCCACCTCGGATTGCCGACCTTCTCGTGAACGAACTACCGACGCTATAGTTATCTATATTGATAATTAATTCATACTGCCTTAACCAATGTTCGGTAATACATAATACATGGACATTCATTTTATTTAAAAATAATTCGAGCTCAAGTAATTTGCCAGACAGACCCTGTATATTCTGATGAATAAGGTTTAGGTAATTAGGGTGTCCGTTTGTCATTGGTTTGCTAGAGGATTCCTCTATTGTCTCAGATTCTAATTTAAATTATTTTTTGGAAGTACTTCCAAGGTCTGTATAAACATGTTATAATATTATACGCTAACAAAGTAGCTAATTCTCTTTTATTTTTATTAGGCAAATAAAAAGTTTTGCCAGTCAACAAGAACTTATTGTCAATAAATTTGTTTGTGTCAAAAAACACAAATTTGTCACTATGATTATATGTCAAATTGTATAATAATGTATTCAACAAATGAATACTGTTATTTTGGCTAGGTGTGTAATACCTAGAAAAAGGGAAGGCACACAAAATTATTTTATTAACATTAAGGTCAGATAGGGTTGAGAACCCCTGAATTAAATCTCTTTTATTAATATCTAAAGCATTTCCATCATCAATGTAATTATGGATTGCTTACTAAAACTACATGTATTCATCCTAGCAATAATTTGATTAAATGAAGTATTAGGCATGCAATAATTTGTTACATTATGATTAATTTTTTCATTTAAAAGTGGTCCAAAACCAACTCCAATCTTATCAGAAAACATTATGAGGTTGTTATCTGAATTGTTTATTGTGTGCTGTACACTAGACAAATCATTTTCAGCCCCTTCTAGAAGCTGGGGTTCGTCCATCACCTGGTGTTCGTCCACGCCCCCTGTACTTAAGTGACAGTTACACTGTTCAATAAAGCGGCTTGCAGCGAGGATGTGCTCGCTTATTTGACCTTGGGCCGAGTTGTATTTATCGGTCATACGCTCTAATGACCGGTGCAGCCGCGAGATGTCAGCCTGCAGCTCCTGTGTGTCAACTTCATACTTACTTCTACTTTCGTCTAATTTCTTACTATATAATTCTAAACTATCAAGTAAGTCTACACGCTGTTTTCTTAAAAGAACATTTTTTTGATGGCATTTTTGTCTCTTGATTAATTTTTCTGTTTTTTTAATAAAATTATTAATCTTAACATACTTCTTAAAACTATTCTTTTTACTCCTTCTAACCCTATCATTCCTTAAACAAGAACTGTGATTAAGTGAAGCCTCCTGCCCAGCTGGTGACCCAATCAACTCTTCGTATAGGCTGTGGGTGTGTAAGACTTCTTGACAACGCTTGTCCTCCTCATATTGTTGTATGAGTTTGTTGGCGTCCCGTAGCTCCACCTCAAGGTCTTGAATACGTTGCAGTGCCTGCTCATAGGTCTCACTACACTGGTCAAAGTTGGTCACGGTGTCAATTAGTTGATCTCGTTGAGACAGGACATCCAAGAACTGAGCATGCAGGTCGGCCAGTTCACACCTTCAGCTGGGTATTATTATTGATAATTTTGAGAGATTCCTCTTCGTTTTCATCTCGTTCCTTGAGGATTTGGCTGTTGTCCTCCCTTAGTTCTTTAATTTCCTCAAGGGCCCTTTTTAATTTTAATTCTAATTCCTGGGAAGTAGTCTTCCGCGTCATCTTCTTAGGGTAGGCTCCACTACCAGACATACCTGGAATTATTTACAAACAAGTGTACAACAAACGTTTGAACCGGGTTTTATAAGAGGATCTATGCTACAAACACAGATAAGTATCTATATATTAGGTACAAATTATTACTATAAACAGCTGATTAAAAGTAGGTCAATGTAGGTACTAAGTACCTACACTTTAAAAATATTTATTATATTGTTAAATAGATAAAGATACTATGTGAAGGGTGGAATTATACTATTATAGCTGCTTATTCAATAAATGTATGACTTAATAAAATAACATAATATTACATACATACATATATGTGGTGATAATAATTAAAGTAGGTAACAGATTATCTCATATCACAAAGCTCAATGCAAACTATAGATACTAAGTGTCATTTGTTAGTGTTTGTGGCCAGGCGTTAAATCATCCACTTTACTTTATGACAAGTAAAGGGAGACAGAAAACCAGACTTATGTTGTGGAATTTGACAAATCTCTTTTGGAGAACCGTCTTATTCCAATAATGTTGTGTGCAGTGTTGGTTATGTTATATTGCAGAGTCTGATAAGAGATAAACTGTCAGTATTAGTGGGGTGTCAGTGATTTTGTATGTTAATAGTAGATGTCTAATGTAAACATAATAAATAACCTCGAATTAGTGGTTTTGTTGAGTGGAATATGTCGGTGTTAATTTAAATAGGTTATTAAATTAATGGTATTTCGTATTATAAGTGAAAATATAGGATCAAAGAAACAATACTCCCCAGGTTTATCCGTTGTTGGTTCAAATTTTCTGCAACGACACTTTGACGGCGGGACGGTCACAATTCGGTGGTTAATATCCAGGTAAATATAGATAGCGGAGGCTTGCTAACATTTATCCATTGGCTTTTCCGGTATTTTACGGCGAATCACTTAACTAATTACAACAAATACACTATATTTTAATTAAAATTACAATATTAAAATACGAGCTGGCGATTTGACGTCTGACACATAGGGTTGCCAGAGAGAAAAAAAAAAAAAAAGTATAATTGAAAAGCTTTGTTTATTTGTCTTTATATAAAGCTACGAAATTAATTAAAAAAATGGACGAAAGCAAGTTGAACTCACGTGTAAAAGGTTCCGAACTGGATTGGATTGGATGTGTTTACTCAAAATTCTCTACAATGGTATGTTAAACGACTCTACGGTACTGTAAAGATTTTGGTTACAAATTAGATTCCTTGAAACGGAGCGTGAAGAAGCATCTCGTCGGCCATTATGGCAGTGCCAACAGAAGTGATGCTATTGCATTCTTGTAACTTGCAACGTTTTCTTCTTTTACTTATCATTAGGCTAAGGCAAGCCATTATTTTATTAAAGCCATTATAGGCGGCGCCTAAGTATAGCGTTCGGCCTAAGGTTGAAGTGGGTATGATGGGCCGAGTTGTATTTATCGGTCATACGCTCTAATGACCGGTGCAGCCGCGAGATGTCAGCCTGCAGCTCCTGTGTGTCAACTTCATACTTACTTCTACTTTCGTCTAATTTCTTACTATATAATTCTAAACTATCAAGTAAGTCTACACGCTGTTTTCTTAAAAGAACATTTTTTTGATGGCATTTTTGTCTCTTGATTAATTTTTCTGTTTTTTTAATAAAATTATTAATCTTAACATACTTCTTAAAACTATTCTTTTTACTCCTTCTAACCCTATCATTCCTTAAACAAGAACTGTGATTAAGTGAAGCCTCCTGCCCAGCTGGTGACCCAATCAACTCTTCGTATAGGCTGTGGGTGTGTAAGACTTCTTGACAACGCTTGTCCTCCTCATATTGTTGTATGAGTTTGTTGGCGTCCCGTAGCTCCACCTCAAGGTCTTGAATACGTTGCAGTGCCTGCTCATAGGTCTCACTACACTGGTCAAAGTTGGTCACGGTGTCAATTAGTTGATCTCGTTGAGACAGGACATCCAAGAACTGAGCATGCAGGTCGGCCAGTTCACCCTTCAGCTGGGTATTATTATTGATAATTTTGAGAGATTCCTCTTCGTTTTCATCTCGTTCCTTGAGGATTTGGCTGTTGTCCTCCCTTAGTTCTTTAATTTCCTCAAGGGCCCTTTTTAATTTTAATTCTAATTCCTGGGAAGTAGTCTTCCGCGTCATCTTCTTAGGGTAGGCTCCACTACCAGACATACCTGGAATTATTTACAAACAAGTGTACAACAAACGTTTGAACCGGGTTTTATAAGAGGATCTATGCTACAAACACAGATAAGTATCTATATATTAGGTACAAATTATTACTATAAACAGCTGATTAAAAGTAGGTCAATGTAGGTACTAAGTACCTACAATTTAAAAATATTTATTATATTGTTAAATAGATAAAGATACTATGTGAAGGGTGGAATTATACTATTATAGCTGCTTATTCAATAAATGTATGACTTAATAAAATAACATAATATTACATACATACATATATGTGGTGATAATAATTAAAGTAGGTAACAGATTATCTCATATCACAAAGCTCAATGCAAACTAAGATACTAAGTGTCATTTGTTAGTGTTTGTGGCCAGGCGTTAAATCATCCACTTTACTTTATGACAAGTAAAGGGAGACAGAAAACCAGACTTATGTTGTGGAATTTGACAAATCTCTTTTGGAGAACCGTCTTATTCCAATAATGTTGTGTGCAGTGTTGGTTATTATGTTATATTGCAGAGTCTGATAAGAGATAAACTGTCAGTATTAGTGGGGTGTCAGTGATTTTGTATGTTAATAGTAGATGTCTAATGTAAACAAATAAATAACCTCGAATTAGTGGTTTTGTTGAGTGGAATATGTCGGTGTTAATTTAAATAGTTTTATAACTAACACTTAAATTACGGTATTAGGGAAAAGTTTAGCATAATTTGAGCTGTTTAGAAGGAAGTGCTCTATTTAGTTAATCAATTTATGAGTCGAAGTAATAAAATACCCCAATTGAGAAAAAACAGAAAGAGGCTAATTTAGCAAAGCGTTATTTATAGGTATGTTAGAGTAGTGTGAATTTAAAGTTGCAACTACGTGTTTATTATCTGAGAATTTTTTGAAAATAGGGCAAAGAAGAAACATGCTGATGTTTGAACTATTTTTATCCCAAACTAGTGGCTCCTGGCGAACTTCGTTCCACTACTTTTTGTTTAATTCTCACCTTTTAGACCTTCCCTGGACTACGACAAACATTTTAAAACTAAAATCAGCTCAATCTGCCTAGCCGTTCTCGAGTTTTAGCCAGACTAACGAACGGCGATTCATTTTTATTTATATAGATTTAAAACTAAAATCAGCTCAATCTGCCTAGCCGTTCTCGAGTTTTAGCCGACTAACGAACGGCGATTCATTTTATTTCTATAGATATATGCTATGCTATAAACTATGTTCCTTATTATTTCCGGTCGTATTCAGGAACGATACAATACATGATGTATGTAAACGCGTGTGGGTTGATTATCAAATAAGTTTGCGGTTTGTAATTTAGCGGCGATGACGAGGAAGTAAGTTGACGCTTTCCGCATAATTCAAACTACGAGGATTGTGTATGACACATCATAATAATGTATAGTGCATTCATATGTGACGATTTGAATTACATAATGCTGTAACATTTTCCTCAAGAGGCGACATTTGTTCGCGATCACGCTATGAATGAAAATCTTATGGAAATAGTTACATAATTTTAATGTATTGACTTTTTATTTGAGTTGCTTATTGCCCAACAGGACGTTGGGTTTCTTTCTAATTTTGGTCCATTTGATAGCGTCAATTATTCTTATTATGGACTAGTGGCCTCCCGCAACTTCGTTTGCGTGAACTTTATGACTCTTGACTTAAAGATGATTATTTGAATAGATAATATAAAAAATATATCACTTATTATAAATGTTCATTTATAGGTTAATAGATTTTTAAGGCGGCTCATTGACATTTTATACGAACTGTTAAAGAATGGAACAACTTGCCGGCTTCTGTATTTCCAGAGAGCTACAATTTGGGTGTCTTTAAGTCGAGAATGAATAGGCTTCTTCTGGGAAAGCACGCTACATTAGACCTCATTGTCACTCTCCATCAGGTGAGATGAGGTCAAGTGCAAACCCATTTAATATTTAAAAAAAATGATATCAACTTCTAATGAAAGTAACCCCCAAATATTTTTTAATTCCGTTAGGGGATCGTAAGTAGTCTTTTAAGTTTGAATCTTATATTTATCCATCAATTCTGTCAAAGAATGTGTATGCAAAGTTGGAGTAGATTGGGCCAAGGAATCACGTAGTACAAACTTATGAACAAACTTGGAACCCCCTTTTCGCTCCATTAGGGGTTTAAGTTCAGAATATCCTTTCTTATAGGATCTCATCCAAAAATGCTCATCACTTTGACAATTTTCCATTCCATTTCATTCCATATTTGTTATAGTGGAGCTGGGCTCTTAGAGTTCCAAACCAGATGTTCCATGACATATTTTTTTTTCATGGCATCATAAATGCTCATCAATCTGAACAACTTTTGTTAAGGTGCCATTGACCTACCTCTTATAGTTTAGCTGAGCTTTGGAGTGACATCAAGGAGCCTGGTCTTCAAAATATAATATATCTATAAGTTGCCCTGATATTACAGCTATACAATCAAAAAGTTTCGTTCGAATTGGTTCAGTAGTTTCCGAGATTAGCGCGAACAAACAGACAACAGACAACAGATAAACGACAAACAGACAGACAAAAATTTTAAAAATCATTGATTCATGTTCTGTTACTGTTTTTTAGTCGTCTAAGTTATTTCGAGATAAATATCTTCAATAAATATCTTCAATGTACAGACACAGCTTTTTTACATTTTTATTATATGTATAGATATGATCAGGCACTGCGGTTGGTGCTAAACTATAATGAATGTGCATTGAAGACGTCCACGAGCGGAGGTGATCACTTGCTTGCCACATTGCAAAAATACGACATCGATCTACAATTTAACGAAAAAAAAACAAAAGAATATACAAGTAAGCAAATAACAGATACTATGGTATAGTCAGATGAATATAAAACGAACGATATCCTTAAAACTTTTTAGATAAAACGGCCATAATATAAATGTTAAACAACGATATTTATAGTTTTACAGAAAATACAATCATAAAACGTCGGTGTAAACATATTTATTGAATAGATCGAGCTTTGTGCCCGAATCGCGCCGTGAAATTTATCCCTTGGAACTTCTCAGACATGAATGAGGTATCTTAAACATCCTTCAAAGCAATAACTTTTTATTGTGCGTTTCCACCGACACATTGTGGGACTTTTTCTTTCGTTCCATTCGTAGCCTTTTTCATTCATAAGGCTAGTTTCATGTTGGAAACGTGAAATAGTATCCGAAAACGTATGTAAATGCGTCAATGTATTTTAAATGTGGGAGGGCCAGGTTCGGCATGAATGGGCCGCCTTGACCTTATTAATACCACGGCCTCACAGAAGACCTGCGTAAGGCGTGTCGCACACACACTCAAGAGTCGAGGCGGAAGCGTTCAAGAGGCGCACCGCCTCTGACTTTTCTATACAATCAAATATGTCAACGGCATACTACCAGAGTCGCGGCGCAGTCGAGCGCAGTCGAGGCGGCGGTGGTAGTGCAGGGGTCGAGTCGGCGACGCAGCGGCGGGCGCACGGCACGCTGCCGCCCCGACCCCGCCGCCCCGACCCCGCCGCCATTTTGTCATCGTCTTCTGACGACGACATATTGAATGGGTGTAAACGATGCTCTGCACCTCCGCCTCGACTCTTATATCACACCACCGCCTCGACTGTGCCTTGACTCCGCCTCGACTCTGGCAGTGTGCTACCCGCCTTACGCAGTCTAGCGCGGCAGCGCCTGCGACTGTGTTTCATGGAGTGAGTGAGGGTACTGGAGGCAGCTCACTTGTGACTCTACTAGTGTTGCAGGTGTCTATGGCGGCGGCAATCGTTTACCATCAGGTGATCCGTCTGGTTGTCTTTTCGGAATAATAAAGTTTTTTTAAAATTTGTTTTATTAGTATCAGATAAATTTCCTCAAAGAGAAAAGATTTAAAATTTGTGGGTGAAACAGTGTTTCACCGTCACCGTTGTCAAAGTTTCATTTAGAAGTTGGCTTTAAATATTTATTGATAAATTTTGGCAACATTTTATACGAAAATCTTTTTAATGAGTTTCTCGTCTATGACAGGAAAAACTCATCGATAACTTCCAACATAATTCCCCACAGCCTCATGCACGCACCTTAACATTCCCGAATGGCCGCAGACAGTTGCGAAGGCTCGAAGGTTATCCGAGGCGACCGGGAAACTTTCCCGACGAAAACATCCCTCTGGATGGGGTGTCATGGCTTTTGTGCTGATTGAATCGCTACTTCCAACAATCACTCTTTGTGCGCGACTGTACTTTATGCGATCATAAGCTGCGCCCGCATTTGTAGACGAAATTTTGGATTAGGGTTGTTACGTACATTTGAAAGAGCTATGCTAGCTCACTAGGAACACGCGCCTTCGTAACAGGAGGTCGTGGGTTAGAATCCAGAGTATCCTTTGGATTTTTCAAATGGTTGTGGATAATTTTCTGAAACGTCAACGATGGTGAGACGGCGGTCGCCTCTTCGTATTTACCAGATTCTCCAAATCCTGAATCATATCATATTCTAAGGGACCCCTTGTTTGCAGGACGCAATAGAGAATGAAAGAGTAAGAGTTTCATTTTGCTTAAAATTTGGATTAAATTTGTTAAAAGTAGATTTACCTCCACCTGAATAAAACTAAATGTTTGAGTATAGCAGCATCACAGTTGATTATTAAATTTTCTATACCTATTGATTTGATCTTATAAAGGGATAGGATGTAAAAATTCGTTTGAGTCGTTGGAATTATTTTTTAAGCTTTTTCCTTTTTTCTGTGGTGGTGGTTACTTCTGGAGCTTTTATCGGTTTCTTAAGTATAGTGAAAGATTTTTGTCAAGCTTATTGTTGATTAAATGGGTTACCTAGGGTACCTGTGTAATTTTCGGCAACCCTATTTTCACTGTCCATGCAGACGAAAATTGGTTCTACACACTTTGTACACACCATCTATCTTTGATAGTTGAAATGTAAGGGATTTCTTGTTGAACTTTCTTGATATATTGTGTTTACCGGAGAAGAGAGCTGACAGCTGTTTGTATGAATATCTCGACGCCTTTGTCAAATTAATAGTTGGTTCATCAGTAGCTTGTTCATGTCTAGTATTTCCACTTTGTGTAGGACCTTAATTAATTAGCAAAGTTGTAGTATCAGACACAAATATTAGCGGAGCCATTAATTTAGGGTTAGGTACGGTATTACTAAAACGTTGGTAAGTACTTTCGTAACTTTACAAAGTTTGATTGTTTGGGATTGCAAATCTGAGTCACCATCATCAGTTAGTCTTCTTGCCTTGCTTGAGCTCCCTTTTTTTTTTTTTTTGGTGTCCAGGAGAAATGCGTTACGCATACCCATCCGTCTGTAAACGGATGGGTTATGTCGGACTCCCCCCGCAGAAGGCGGGGGTATACCGACTAAAACTCCTGGACTCTCCCCTCATCGTCCTTAAGGGGAGAGGATCGTGGGGCAGTGGTACGGAACCTTACTCCACGATCCTCCCCCGGACGGCAGCCGCCTTGCACGGCGGGCCTAGGCGCTCCCCCCGGGTCCGGGGGAGGGAGAGGGGACAGCCGAGAGAGTATCGAGCCGTCCCCCCCAGGCGTAGGAGGTGATCCGTGCAATGCCGGTGATAGGGTTACAGCCCCGAGCACCAGCGGATCCCTCCTCGGGAGGGAGGAGACGCACATATTGGCGTCGTCTCCTCCCCCTCCGTGCCCTGCGGGTGCTTGAGCTCCTGCCTGCAGTTACGAGTACTTATTTGATGTAGTTTTCAGCTAAAGCCAACCATTTTTCAAGCGAACGGGCGATACAAAAGTGGCCCTAAATATTTCCGTTATTTCAAGGTTTGCATGGAGATCATTTGGTTTTTTTCCTTGTGTAAATCTGTTAAAGATAAAAATAAATACCAATATCTTTCAATACCTTTCAAAGCAATAACGATAGTTCACATAAGCATCCATTTCTTTTTTAGATAGGACTTTCAGTCATTCAGGAGAAATAAAAGTTTGTAAACAAATAGTTAAAAAAAATATGCAAGTAAAACAGTCTTTATGACCATTTTCTTGTTTTATTTTCTCGCTCCGTGAATCTGTCTTAAAAATGCAATATTTTCTGTTTTATTCGTGAGAATCGCTAGTACTGTCATCAGAGTCAAAAACTTCGGAAAGGAAAGAGATTCCCTACCGGCGATTTTATTAGGTAAGTTATATTATTAGCATGTTATCATGGCACTATTTTTCTTGGTTTATATTAGTCCCATTTCCTTAGCGCTATGGAAATAAGTTTCAAGGTTTTTATAATTTGCTACGATTTTACTTCAGCTCTTATTATGTTTACTGGAACATTATATTAAGAGAGGTGTTTTGTTGAGTTACGTTAATACTCTTTGATATTTTTTGGTTTGTTTGATGTAAGTGAAAGTATAAATCGAAACGATTTCACTAGTGATCACGAGTATTACACTGAGATTTCGTTTGCTTTTGGCTAACAACATTTTAACTTCCTTGAGTTATGATAAAAAACCCAGCATCGACTTTGATGACGATAGGTGACGAACTCTTTTGTATATGGTATGGCAAATAGGAAACAAGTATGTTAGCCATTTTGTTATCAGTCATAGCTTCCAAGAATTTGACATTGTTGCGCGTCACATTTGTACGATACAACTACCGCGTTTTCCTTGCTACTATGACAATTTAATATGCAACCGTATGTAACTGTCGCTAGTAAACCTCCGGTAGTCCCGTTTTGCATAAACAAAGTCTCCCCAACCAGCATTCCTGTAACTCAGGGTTGGGGACAGATATCGCCCGCGGGCCTCAGGATCGCTGCTAAAGTTAAACTAGAATACTACTTTTAACGCTTAATTTGCTATTATGTTGGTGCTTTGAAATAAGTAGCATTGGTTATTTAAACCTAAAATGAATTTAGGTTTAGAAATAATACGGCGCTCTACCTCTTAATATCTATTGTTCTTCCATTTTATATAATGCTAAATATTAACTTTATGATTAGATTCTGTATTCAAGAACCACGTGTGTCCTCGAATATGTTGCCTCATTACATAACCGAACAATAATTTTACTAATCTTATCTATAAATATACCAATATTTACTAACACTAGTTCAATTATCGTGTGTCATCGCTCACCGTGATGTTGACTATTGTTGACATTGGTCAAACACTTATATTTTTAAACAAAGCAGAAAAAGTCAAGCGCCGGTGATCAGCGTTGAATCGCGTGCGCATCCGATGACATTTATTGCAAATAACAGAAAACAAAACTTAAAACTGTGTAGGTATTGTTGATAGAATGATATACAAAACTGCTGCAACTCTTGCTTCACTTTATCAATCGAATCAGAAATTATTATTCTACTGTTAAAATTGTCACGTCTCTAAAGATGTGCTCTATAGCAGCAAAATAGTGTTACCATTCGATTGTCAATGTTATTTTGCAAAAAAATTTTGCATATCAACATATCGCTATCTTACTTAAATACTTGGTAGGTAAATCTGTTTTAAATTGAAAACATAATATCCTTGAGTGTTAAGAATTAGCTCCATTGACAGCAATGCATCATCAGTAATTGCCTCCTGACGGCACACAGTGGGCCGGATTTCGGATTTGCGGACATTCAACTTTTTTGTCACAAATCATTTTTTTCTTTATGCGAATCGATAGCTCTAATTACGGCGATCAGATATGTCAGCACAAATTTCTCTGTAAATATTATACTGAATGATATAAATTGAATATTCAAAAAAATGTATGGGGCGAAATCTTAAATGCTCTATAAGTTCCAAGTCTTGGTAGATATTAAAGTGATATTTTGCAGGGTTATTTTGGGTGTTATATATAGAGCCACATACATAGTATTGCCCCGGACTTCCCCGTTTTTTCTGATTTATGCAGCTAAACTTAGGTACTTTTCAATTTTTTTAAGGATTATTTTGAGTAACAAACCAAAATAGTTATAAAAACTATATGCAATACTGTAATGAATCGTATTTGACTTAATTCATCATGAAGCAACATTACATCAGATAAACATTAACAAATAGAAAACGTGTAGGTTAAACTAGTATTCAACATGTTTCTAGAAACATTGATTTTTATTTCGCTAGCATAAGTGTTTTAACGATAAAGGTATTCATTCATTCATAACAATTGAATTATTCTGTGTCGCTAGTATCACTGAGATTGCTTATATTTACAAATTTAGGTTCAGGAACATCTTGATTAGATTTGACTTATCTTGACTAGTAGCATTAAAAGATTCCGGCTTCAGGAATGAGAGTCATCCTTGTGAGTTTGGACATTCTGACGTAATATTGTAAGCTTAGGATCGGACGATAAAAGAAGATTATGCAAATATCCTCATTGACTCATGCCTGCTTAGTTTTTGGGAATGGTGTTCTCTATAGTTTCGAAATTCCTGTTTCTTCTCGCGCTTCTAAAGCTTCCTCAGAAAGTTTTCCGATGGGAATCAACCCAAAATGTTCAATGATTTCTGCTCCATGTACGGTGGCCAGCACATCAAGTTACTACAATCTGTCAATTTCTTCAATCGAACCTCACTTTATGTCAACGTGTTTGGTTCAATATCAACTGAGGAAATTGACAGATTGTAGTAACTTGATGTGCTGGCCACTGTACTTATAAGTATTTTATGGACGCTAGCAGGCATATTATACCACAGTATAATTTCACAAACAAGGCTGCCATTTCTCGACAAAACTGAGAAAATTTAGAAACATCTACACGTTCTCCACTTGATATAGTTTGCAGAATTACATGAAACCTTTTAATTAAATGTTCATCAAGCCTGTACGTAATACGTGCATAGTTTTACTATCACCAAATTTTTTTTCTGAGGAAGCTTCAGAAGCTAGAAACAAAGAATTTCGAAACTATAGAGAACACCATTCCCGAAACTAAGCAGGCATGCGTCAAATGAGGATATATTGCATAATCTTCTTTATCGTCCGATCCTAAGCTTACAATTTACGTCAGAATGTCCAACTCACAAGGATGACTCTCATTCCAGAAGCTCGGAATCTTTTAATGCTTACTAGTCAAGATAAGTCAAATCTAACAAGATGTTCCTGAACCTGAATTTGTAAATATAAGCAATCTAAGTGATACTAGCGACACAGAATAATTCAATTGTTATGAATGAATGAATACCTTTATCGTTAAAACTTATGCTAGCGAAATAAAAATCAATGTTTCTAGAAACATGTTGAATACTAAGTTTAACCTACACGTTTTCTATTTGTTATATGTCTTTATCTGATGTAATGGTTTGCTTCATGATGAATTAAGTCAAAATACGATTCTTACAGTATGTAATTGCATATAGTTTTTATAACTATTTTGGGTTTGTTACTCAAAATAATCCTTAAGAAAAATTGAAAAAAGTACCTAAGTTTAGCTGCATAAATCAGAAAAACGGGGAAGTCCGGGGCAATACTATGTATGTGGCTCTATATATAAAACACCCATAAATTAACCCTGCAAAATATCACTTTGATATCTACCAAGACTTGGAACTATAGAGCATTTAAGATTTCGCCCCATACATTTTTTTTGAATATTCAATTTATCTCGTTCAGTAAATATTTACAGAAAATTTGTGCTGACATTATCTGATCGCCGTAAGTAGACCCATCGATTCGCATAAAGAAAAATTTGATTTGTAACAAAAAAGTCGAATGTCCGCAAATCCGAAATCCGTCCCACTGTGCGGCAGTCCGCCACCGGCTGCCGAGCAGTTCGCACGCCGTAAACTGAGGCCGATCGATGCGCAAACCAGCTGTGCATGAATTACGAAGCAACCATATTTATGGTGCATTTTAAAAAAGTCATTGCTTAATGCAAAGCACACGTGATG
>JABMDO010000743.1:0-21339 GCA_014851415.1 Cnaphalocrocis medinalis | reverse complement strand
TCGACTTGCAAGTACATGCGGCGTCCCCTCGGAGGGGCAAATTAGTATAAACCACGAACGAACGGCGGACGCACGCGTGACAGTTGCTTGCGATAGAAAGAGAACGCACTTCTAGGTATGAAAATGGTAGGCATGATCGCTGGGCGGTCGGAATTTCAACGTTTGTTATGGGTAGCCTGAGTCTTCATTTCATAAACGGTTTTTAGGAGTGGGCTTTTGTACATGTAATATTAAGTATTCTGTGCTATTGTTTCAAATCACGTGCTAAATAGCATTCCTCCAACATGTAACGAGCAGTAACTGAAAATAGGTAGGTCCCGACCCGACCCGACACGCGTATCGGCGCGTATCGGTGACCTCACAATCGTTCCCTGTCCAACTCCACCGGCTCGTGAATCACACGAGGAAAAACAATAAATGAATGATGGTTGATTAAATAATTACCGTGGGAGAGCCACGCTTCGGCATGAATGGGCCAGCTCGACCGGAGTGATACCACGGCCTCACAGAAGACCCCGTGAAGCAGCGCCTACTGTGTTTCTTTTTTTTCTTTTTTGTGTAGGATAGGGGGCAGACCAGACGGATCACTTGATGTTTAAGCGATTACCGTCGCCCATGAACACCTGCAACTCCAGGGGCTTCACAGGTGCGCTGCCGGCCTTCAGCCGAGATTAACGATAGATAATTTAATTTTATGTCGACTTTTAGCTCTAGATAATGTTTTTTTTTAATCTGAATGTTATTTAACTGTTCTTGATACTAATATTTTTTTTAAATAATCTAACTAAATTACTTGATAATACCTACACCATAATTTATATTCTCCTATCAGGGACATTATTTATCTACTTACATAACAATAAAAACAACTTAAAATTACAAATAACTATTATAGAATTTTTCGCTGTACAAAACTTTATTATTCTATAAATTTGTACCGGTGTACCGGTTGATTTGGATGCTTCTGAAACGATTTTTGATCTTTTGTAAGAATTTGCAAACAAATATACAAATACCTACCTACCTGCAAATTGTAACCTACAGTTTAAAGCAATAAAGTATCTGATTCTGATTCTGATACCTACACCTGGCGAAAAGTCGACATTATTGGCATCTCTTTACATTTTTGTAAACAAAAACCTATCACGATCTGGGGACAACAGGATTTGCTTATGAAAACTTCTCACGGACGACTTTTGGCGGATTTTGGTAAAAACACGGCTCCAGCTTAAGCCTTATCCGCTGTCAGCAACTCCAGCCATACATCATGCCGCGGATCGGTACATCGAGAGTACGCGCCGCATACATAACGCCCATACATCCCTTGCTGAAAGGACCCACCCGATTCCAGGGTTCCGTAGCTAAAGGGTAAAAACGGGACCCTTAATGAAGCTTTCACCGTGGGATAACCACGCTTCGGCATGAATCGACGCGACCGGAGTGATATCCGACCCAATTGGGGGGAAAGCGGGTTAGTGGTGGTAGCGCACTTAAGATTCTACTGGTGTTGCAGGTGTCTATGGGCGGCGGCAATCGCTTACCATCAGGTGATCCGTCTGCTCGTCTGTCACCTATCACATAAAAAAAACTCCATTGTATCTCTTTGTAACCAGAAGGACGAAACCATCCCGTAACCAATATAAATATACCAGGAGGTCTACTCCGCCGAACGATAAACGATATATCGTGCCAATAATCGTGTCGGAGCCTACTCTAAGTGCCATCGTATCGACTGTCGTTGATACGAATATACGAACGATATTGCTTTGACAGTTCTTACAAAAACCCTACTCTAATACACCATAAAACGATACGAATAATTGAATTTGACAGCTTCACAAACGTCAAATCGACGAACATTCCTACGACATGTCTGATGGTGTCGTAAAGATTATCGTTTCGTTGTGATTTTGCATTTAAAGACCCATATTACTGTTCTCCGGACTAGTATCTTCCTTTACCATTGACCCCAGCTTTGTTAATAGATTTCGGTTGTGATGACGATTGGTTTTTGATTTACATAAATCAAAGTATTTTTGGCGCGAACCCTCGAGTGTGTTCTGTGTGTTTTCGCTGCTTTACCCCTGTTTTCTTTATAATTTTTGACCCGAACTGCCTAAGGACTCTTGCTTTCGCCACTTATACGACTCGGACTAAGCTGTGATATTGATTTTGGGATGGGAATTGATGAATAGTGCTGCAGTTGCCTTGCTTTCTTAGACAATGTCTTAGTTATTGAGGATGATGAAGAATGATAATAAAAGCACCTATTGTTAAATTATATCTTGTTGTTTTCAATTTTTTCTCTACCTTATCCACACAATAAAGGGCTATGGGTTATGAAACCCAAGCGCTGCCTGCATTTGGAATGAGTTTTTGTTGTTGTTGCGCAAAATAATATGGTTAATAAAGGCATAACCTGTTAAACTTCTATGTAAAATTACTCAAAAACCTAGCCTCCTTGAATTACGATTTTATTTTCTTATTAATCAGCATTACATGCTCTTTTAATCAACGTATATTTCATTCATTATATTTTTGAATAAAATGTGGAAGCAAAACGGAGTGATTATATTCTCTTTGGTGGAAGCATATAATACAATGTACTCTGTGGTGGAAGCTGTCACAGCTCTTTTGTGTCATTTTTTTTAGCCATTTATGGTCCACACTGAAGAATAATAAACCAAACAGCCAAACTTTTTTTTAATTTCACAATCATTCGTTCACGAACATCCGAACAAAACAAAAGTAAATTGTCTATACTTACGATAATCGACACTGATTACGAACATTTCTTATAGTAGGGTACATGCGAATAATTCGAACCAATGTCGTATCGTTACGAATAGTTCGTTGTCGTTTGGCGGAGTAGACCCCCTGAATCCAAACAAAAGAAGCGCACAACGCGTGAGTTACGGACGGGGATAACCAATCGGTCTTGAATTCCGTTTCCCCCAGGAACTCATGAACCAAGAATACTAGACAGTTAACAGATGATCTATTTCTGTTGCTTCTATAACAACATGTAATATACTAAGACATCCATACTAATATTATAAATGCGAAAGTAACTCTGTCTGTCTGCTACTCTTTCACGCCAAAACTACTCAACGGATTTAAATGAAATTTGGTATACAGATAATCTAGACCCTGAGAAAGGACATAGGCTACTTTTTATTGCGAAAAGGGGGTTGTAAGGGGTTGAAAGGGGGGTAAAAAGTTACTTTTCCACGCGGACGGAGTCGCGGGCGGCCGCTAGTAATAAATAAATATTCAAGTGAAGTTCCCATGTTTCAAAAGTGTAGACCCAATGTTCCTTGGGTAATTTTTTTTCTTTTCGTCAGTATAATACCCTAGAGGAGCGAGTAAGACGGTTAAAAAATCACGGTGTATAAAAATATAGAAATTGATCTGCGAGAACTTCAGGCCAATGACTGGCAACAAGTAGAGCAGGATCGACTAAAGTGGCTCTTGTTTCGGAAGTCAAGACTTATTTCGGGTCGCTAAGCCAGTTGAGTAAGTAAGTAGGCATAAAAATATAGCGACGAACATTAAAATAAATAAAGTTACGGAACCCTTTGTGTTCGAGTTAGACTCGTAACTCGTCGTTAGACTCGTTGTAATAAACATTTTGGCGATTAAAAAGAGTAACTGGCGAGTTTCTTGCCGGATCTTCTCGTCAGAATCAACTTTCCGATACCGGTGGTAGAATCGCATTATGTCTATTTATTTTTTAGTATATCTTATGTATCAAGATATATATTTAATTTCATTTAAATCATATACATTATCTTTAAATAGTTTTAAATATTTTCTTTATGTATGACGATTTGTAAGTGCTGTGTACAAGCCTATGCAAATAAAGAATATTTGACTTTGACTTTGACTTTGACTCTTGATTTTCCACCTTATATGTCGATGGCGATCCGAATTTTGGTGAGCAATTTCGGACGCGAGGATTGCATTACCGGCTCGTCTCTCTGCATGCAGCGGTGTAATGCAATGGTGTGGCTGGCAGTGTTTGTCAGTATCACACCACACCAAATTACCTTGTCTAACTATACAGTATCGGTAAATAGTTACATCCTAACGACCCGTTTAGCGCAATGGTTTGAGCGCCGGTTGAGACGTAAGGGTCGCGGGTTCGATTCCCGCACCAACACAAATGTTTGTTGATGAAACAGATATTTGTGTTGGGTCTGGGTGTTTGTAGTACCTTCGTTGTTTCTGGTTTCCATAGCACAAGGGAAAACCTTAGTTTGGGGCCAGGACAATGTATGTGATGTTGTCTCAATTTATTTTATTTTATTATTTATTTATTTATCCCTTTAACCATCACTTTTACTAACACTTCAGAACCACCTTTTCTTTTTCTGGATTGACTGGGTCGATGGCACATTTGGATCACAACCTGCTTCATACGCTGAAGGTAGTAGTTGCGATCTCCACCCAGGTCAAACATTTGTTTTGTGTGATGAACACTTCTGTTTGTCTGGGTGTAATATGTACTTATTTATTGATTGAAGTATCCTACTACTATTATAAAGGCGAAAGTTTGTAAGTATGGATGTAGGGATGTTTGTTACTCTTTCACGTAAAAACTACTGAATGGATTTGAATGAAACTTTACCACAATATAGCTTATACATCAGAATAACACATAGGCTACAATTTATAAAAATATGTTGTGTGGATTGTCCAAAATATTAAGCTAAGTGTCAATAATTAACTCCACGCGTACGAACTCGCGGGCGGCCGCTAGTTTTTTTTTATAATTGTTTTTTTTTTCAGTAACCATCCAAGCATTTAATAGATTTCTAGAGAAGCACAAAAGAAAAAAAACCAAAAAAAAAAACAATTCATCTGCTATCTAATATTCGTGCTCTACTTAATACACAATCAAGTCAATGAACCTATGTAAGTACTAATGATGTTTTGTGATTTGCGAATAATCCGTGGTTGATTGAAATGCTTGATGAAAAGTCACATTAGTACATGTTACGTAAAAAATAGTTTCTTTGTAATCCATAAAACCGTGAAGTGAGTACGTATGTATGATAATTACACTATACTCGTATGTGGTAAAATCTGCCTCTGTGCTGTCTAAAGACTTCCTTTGTTGTTGACCGTTTGAAAACTTAGGATTTGGTTGCAAACTCCATAATAAAATTGACTTAAAAGGCATAGAATAATGTTAGAGCAGCTCCGAAAGCTAACAACGTTTGCGTATGGGGTTAAATACATGCCATCTTATTACTTAACGCTATCTTGTTATACTACCATAACTAATTTAAAATCTCTTGCCGTCCCGTTCCAAAACGCAATGTTAAAGAGGCTAGAATGGGTTTAGATTCGGAACTTTTCTTCGCTCGCGTTTTGTATTAAGGGGGTAATTTATGAGTATAATACAACAGTGGCCTCTAGTACCCTGTAAATCCAATACACTGTAATTGCTAAGACTTCATTTTGAGAAAATGAGCATATAATTTTTTTTTAGTTTTTGGAAGATTACTTCAATTGTCTGTAACAAAGTATATTGTGTTTGGAATCAATTGAAAGGTAATTTTATGAGTTATCGAGCCTAGTTCGTTTTATATATCTAAATAGCATGTATAATTAGTTATCTTCGAAAACTTGTTCTGCCTTAACAGACATCAGAATGCAAATGAGAACCTTTACACGGCAATACACTGTATCTGAGAATTACATGGTATTGACTTGGTAAAACAGAGCTTAAAATGTGACAGGACGTTAATAATATAAGTAGTACTTACTTATAATAAATAGTAATAGGTATAAAACAAACGAGCATTTTAATCAAATTAAACTTTAATATTTTGACAATTAAAAAATATTCAAGGTAACAAAATTATAAACTTCCTATAAATGAAATTAAACTTTCTATTAAAGATAACATACATAATCATTAATCAGTCTTCGGTTTTTAAAGGAACTAAAAAACATCAAAGAATATTAAGAAGAATTCAAACAAAATTATAAACTTCCTATAAATGAAATTAAACTTTCTAATAAAGACAACATCCTACATAATCAGTCTTCGGTTTTCAAAGGAACTAAAAAAACAAAAAAATACTGAGATTAACAAAATAATAAACTTCCTATAAATGAAATTAAACTTTCCATTATACATGATCAGTCTTCGGTTATCAAAGGAACTAAAAAAACATCAAAATATATTGAGACATAATAGCAATGACATACCTAGTCTCAGAAAATAAAAAACTCAACTTAGCTTATTTAAAGCTATGAAAATAATTAAGATTGAAAGTTCTGACGTAAATTAAAATAATAAATTAAATGTTTGGTTCATCGTTGTATTCATCAAGGTCAGGCTCAGATGAAACAACAAGATTTTTATAAAATATTGACCTTGTCGAAGGCATAGATTTAGACAGCTGTAATAATTCTTTTTTCTTGATCTCACTAATACCCCTGGCTTCACTTTCTCTAGCTAGTGATTGAAATAGATCGGTTTCGCCCTTTGCAATTTCATTCGATAGTTGTTGCGAATCTTTTCTTTTTAGGAAATGTATTTCTTTAAAATCTCCATCATAATCATTCTTGGCAAAGATAGAAAGATGTCCCCTTCTAAATTGTATGACTTTTAGGTTATGAATATTAAAACCTTTTGGAAATGACGGCTTCGAATCATTTGAAAAAACAATCATATCCTTGTGTGTTAATACAGCTACTTCCATGTTTTTTCGTGATGTCTTTATGTTGTGTACAAAATCATCGAAGTCGTAAATTTCTCCAGAAATTTTAAATTTTTTAGTAATGGCTGCATGTACAGTGTCTGCCGCCATAAAGGTGTGACCACTCTCAAAATACTCTAGCGTCACTGTTTCGATTTCTGTTGTTTTATCGTTTATTAATCGCACTAAAGCTGAGATCAGGACCTTATTTTTGTTCTGTGCGTTGCAGTTATCAAGGAAAAAGTAAACATGTTTTTGATCGCGACAATAATTTTTCAAAAAATATATATAAGTTGTAGCCACATTATATGCCTTCCTGCCACTTTCACCCTCATGCCAAAGAATACATATCGCAGTCTTGTTTTTTCCTGGCGGAACAAAAGATTCATTAAAAAGTACGAGTTTGCGAGAAAAATAAAACTCTTTTGTTGTCAATAAGGGCATTTGTATAGCTTTCTGCATGTCTGCTGTATAAACTGACTCCTTTCCTCCGCTCTTTTCGCACTTTTCCTCCACCAGTTTCAAATCTCTTCGTGAGTTTCTCTTGTTCTCTAAATGCTGACCTAAATCAATACAGCCCTCACAATTGCAAGGAAGTGGCAATGACTTATGCGCCGTTTCATGATTTTTACATTTTGTGCATATGTCATGTACTGGCTCAGCAGTAGAAATGTTCATTTCTTTTATCACCTTATGAAAATGTGTCCAACTACACTTTCTCATAGAATTTTCTTCACAATAACTTTTAAAATCACTAAATATAGAGGAAAAGGTAACCCCTATTGGAAGATATCGGCGATTAGGGGCATGCTGAATGTTATAATGCGAATGAACTGGTTTATATTTTAAGATAAAATTTCTTATTTCTTGTTGATAATCACTAGAAAATGCAGTCGAAGATGGATGATGCCCTCGAGGGTCTGGTGCAGCTCCTATTTTTGGATTAATATTTCTTGTCATGTAATTGGCTTTCAAGACCGCTTGAACCACTTCATCATTCGAGTAACCTAACGTACTTAGGAAAAAGCGCTTACATACTTTTCTTCCATCAAGCGTCCAGATCAAAGTGTTATGCCTTCTAGAATTGGAACCAGCAGTTTTCATTACAGTTGCTATCTTTTCCACCTGTCTAGATATAAAATCACGACGCCTTTGTCTGTCCATGCTCCAAAACTGTTTATGTATTTCTTCTCTTTTCAAATCATCTATGTGTTCACCACATGACTTCTTACAGTTATTGCATGATGGTCGCATGGGATGTTTCTTTTTTTGATTTTCTAGAATATCTTTCGGATCTCTCAGTCTCTTTGATTTTTTAGAATGTGAAATTTCTATCTGTTCTTGATCTTCTATATCGTTTGGTTTTTCGTTACTTGTAGCACTACGTTTCATTGAAAGCTCACAGCTATCTTCGTTCATCGGTACAATTTCGTCATAATCAATGTTATTAGTTGCACGTAGTATCCTGCTGTTAATAGTAGGGATTAATGTATTATGGCGATGTGGTTGATGCTCTATAATGGCCTCTGTAGTTACTGTGACAAAATCATGACTTACTGGTAATTCAGGAATGTTGTCAAAGTTGTTAGGAACAGATTTTGTAATTTGTAAGCACTGAGACATTGACGAACTAGCGACATCGACAGTTAACAATTCTGTGTAGTTTCTCTCTCCTGTTTCTTCACACAAGCTTGGACAGTACTCAGATTCACTTATAGGCAGTAAAGGACTGATAACACGAGAATCATAATATAAGTCCATACTTTCATAAGGTATACATAGACTTGGACGATCCGTGTTTGTTTCATTTAACTTGTCCAGATCACAGTTTAGATTAGACGCCATTGTAGCACAATTGGAGTTATTATAATGTTGTACATTGTTTTGAGATAACTTTATTAACAGTTTGTTGCGATTACCACTCATTTTTAGCACTTATAATGATAATAACTCACTAATTCCTTCGTAAACAAATTAAAACTGTCCATCAACGCGTAACATAACTTTGAATTGATCACAAAACAACTGTCGCGCACCACCACACCAAAGTTGACAGCTACTCGATCAACCAATAATGATTGAGCCCGATCTCTCGCCAAACGCTCTGATTGGTGCGTGCGTGTCACGCTAGCCCCTCGCTGGCCGTTATGACTTAACACGGTATCTTGCGGCGCGACAAAAATATTTCGGCAATACACGGCATCTTTAATTGCCGTGTTTTGCTATTATAGACGTTAAGTCTAAAGCAAATACAGTGTAATTTATATTGATATATCTCATTACTTTTCATACTGTTAAGAAAAAATATGAATGTAGTAATATTAAATAGGCTTAAAGAAATCGAATGAACGTTATTAATTCAAAACACTGTATCTGTAGATACGGTGTATTGGATTCACAGGGTACTCTAGTGATGTGTATTATAACTTGGTGTCCCGGAGAAGGACCGCAGCCTCGTAGGTTGGCAGCCCGCTGTCGCCTCGGTCTGGGGGCAGGCAGCGTGGACAAGCTCCGGTGGAGTCGGGCTCTCGATCCTGGAAATCGACCATCATACATTTCATCATCATCATCATATTGTGCAAGAAGACCACTACTGGAAATATGCCTCTTCTATGATTTCCAAACTAAACCGTTTTTTTTTTCAATCGCATTTAATCCGCGTAACGGGAGTCACAGCCGGATTTTCTAAAACTGGCTGGCTCTGTTTTGAAATAAGAAAACATGTTTTTTTTTTTTCAATGGGGTCTATTCTGTGTAAAAAAACTAGATGACGTACACTAAAGACTTGTTTAGACAGTGTGAGTTGCTGCTTATTCAGTAGACAGTCATTCGGCTTGACATGCGAGCTGCTTTATCGCTCGTACGAGTTACTCGTCGACATCCACAGTGCGAGTTACTGCAGTGAAACACCTCGGCAGGCTGTTTCATATTATGTTAGTTTAGCCTGTGCAAACCAGCCTTAAAGCGTGCGTGTACACAAGTATTTTCAGTTGCCAGCATTTTTTGCCATCGACAAAAAACTAAGTGTCCATGTTCCCGCATCCACTCGCATACATTCCAATTTTAAACTTGTAATCAACGGGCTACTGTACTGTCAAATGAAGAGCTATTTTCAGTCGGCGTAGGCGCAAACCCATTTATCCTCAAAGGATAGAAACTCACTTATGACACAAAGATTGGGAGTGACAGGAACTCTGAACAGACGCTATTGCAGCGGAAGATGGAGCTTTCGTGGTTACCATGTTGCTAAGATATAAACATTAAAATACTAGTAAACTTCTAAAGAGACGTTCATTATTATATGTTCCATTAATCAGCAAGTTAGCTGTTGGTTCTGCGCCTGATCCCTATTTGGTCGTGTGTGACACGACCACGGGTGTCTCATCGAAATATGAGTGTAAGGGAATAGAGTGCTCATGACATGTGTCTGCACACACACTTGCACTAAAACGTCCTGCGTCGGTGACTGATGTTCTGATTGATCGTCATAGCCAAAATATCGGTTACACATATGGATATGCTGAAGTTGGACCTGAACTCTTGATTTTTAATCATGTGGAGTAAACTGACAGATGCAAATGTCAAGTTTCTATAAATTTTTTGCATCTTTCCAATTGAGTGATAATGTATGGGGATGACACAGTGACATCTGTCAGTTTATTCCTCACTAGCGGCCGCCCGCAACTTCGTCCGCGTGGAAAAGTAACTTTTTACCCCACTTTTAACCCCTTGCAACCCCTTTTTCGCAATAAAAAAATAGCCTATATCCTTTCTCAGGGTCTAGACCATCTGTATACCAAATTTCAATTAAATCCGTTCAGTAGTTTTGGCGTGAAAGAGTAACAGACAGACAGACAGAGTTATTTTCGCATTTATAATATTAGTATGGATGATTAAAAAACGAAGTATTGTTGACCACCTCATATCGTTTCAATAAAGCTATAAAGTCTTGAAAAAATGACGGCGCCATTGCCGCTTACGTCATAGGGTAGTCCCCCAAACCTGCGTAGTCACGACTTTCTTGACGTATGGGGAATGAATGTTTATGTTTACTTACATAGTACTTTAATTAACATTACCTGTAAGCCAACGCAGTCCTTATGATGCGAAGGTCCATCGGCACCCATGTCCACAACCGTCTCGTAGGCCGGCGGTGGACCCGGCAGCTCCGTCTGTACCTGTTGACAAACGCCTGCGATCAGATTTCGCACAATTTTTTCTACATTCATATTTTTGTGTGTACCTTGTATTGTTGTGTATGTTGATGTAATGTTATACTGTAATTTGTTTCTTTTGTTTTTTGCTTTTGTGGCCAATAAACGTTATCTATCTTTTTCGAGAGCCATGAATGGGCAGGCTCAACCGAAATTATACCACCTCACAGAAAACCGTCGTGAAATAAAGCGCTTTCTTTCGCCAAGTGAGGGACGATGTCGGAAACCTAATCCGGGGGATAGTTGGCAGCGTACTTGTGACTCTACTGGTGTTGAGCGGGCGGCGGCAATCACTTACCATCAGTTGATCCGTATACTCCTCGGCCACCTATCACATAGCAATAATATATATAGCGACTGCTATCTATCTATCCATACAATTTTTAAAGAGATTCTATCCAATCTTCTATCACAACACAAGGCTTATAATATATGTAACCCAAAAAGACGAAATACTTGCGCGAAGTATTCAACACTCAAAATTGTAACTAATAACGAAACTAAGCCCGAAACGAAGTAAGGACGGGTCACTATAATAGTTATTATATTAAAATGTCAAATAGGCCAAAAAAGATATGATTTACTTTCTTCAGTTCGTTTTAATGACGGGAACCAAAAAATATGGTATTAATGACATAGTAGCAATCCCGTAATAAACTAAACTAATTACAATACACGCCTGACGTCATCGCATTTCAAGGGTCATCTATTTATAGCGTTAATAATGGGCTAAAAATAGTATTAAGGCCAGTTACTGTAACAGAAATCACAAATAGTTATTACGGTTATTTTATTTAGATCAAGAAGTTTATGTTTCTATTAAGTAAGGTAAAAGAATTTAAAATATGTATTAGAATACTTACAGGGTTTATCTGTAAACATGCCTTCTATAATCCATTCTTATATTATTTTTGATTTTACGTACAAAACGATAAAGTGACCAATTTTGCCAGTCTAATATAACATTAATTACCCTAGGAAAATAATACTGCTGATATACTAACATTTGGGCGCCATGCTAACCTAAAACAATAGAGACGAGAGGAACCATTAGCTAAGTTTAATCTAAATCAAGTTAATATCTATGTTACATCCAGTGGCGCCCCCTAGGTTTGTTCAAGCAAACTTGATGGTAATAACAGCGTCATATATGATAAAGATAAGTCGAATCTGACTGTTTTAAGTTTATTTAACTTATCGAATTTAGAGGCAGAAAGTCTACAAAAAAACAAACTATTTGGTACCGTCAAACCCAGAAAAACATGTCACACAATTTATCATCAATCACATAATATTTTAAGGGTTCGAACCATTTGGTAACTTGGGGTTTGACTAGGCCAGGGATGGCGAACCATTGGCATAGGTGCCATGAAGCGGACACTGAATACATGGACTAGGCGAACGTAGTACCTAGATTATAGATTAATGGTTTTATACCTAGACACATCTAACCAATTTTATTTTGTTTCAGATGCTCAAATAAAGATCTAAAAGACTGCCTAAGATATCAACTACACTACGTTATGGTAAGTTCAAGTGTCACAATGGTGTCTCGGATAGAGGATAAGACACAAGATGGAAATGACGAGATAATAAAAATACGACTTGACTGAATAAACCAACTGCAACTCCACGATTTAAAGTACACTCACGAACGTGATTCACTAGTAAGTGAGGCCCTTAAAATGTTCTCAAAACTTTTCCGTCTTTCTCGCCCATTACTATGAAATCATCTTCCAACTAAAACAATCTGAATTGAATGCAATGCGATCTATTTGTGTATTTTGTGTGCCCAGCTAATGTTCCTGACTTCTTGACATGAACGATGACGTCACGTATATCATTCATTATGCATAATTTACATACTTTATTCGTGACTTTACAAGCTCCATGTGATCATTGACTTGATCGTATCTGTATGTAATTTTAGATATAATTTTTATATGATAGCATTGCCAGCATTGTTACTGGCGTTTGGATTTTCCTGGTTATTTGTAAAATAAAATAATGGATAAACCATATAATTAAATAATAATTAATTAACAGAGTTATCAAATCAACACAGTGACCTTAATTGTCTTCCGCTAAGATTATTAATAAAAATATTTGTACTAACAGCCTTTGTTGTAAGTAGATTGGCTTTAAGATCGTACGTCATTAAAATCAATAAATTCACACCCAAACTATTTCTAAGCTAACGTAGGCTACCAATTAATTAAAAATCAAAGAAATCCACCCGACGCCACTCAATGCATGCCCTGGTAACCCAACCAGGTTCTTAATAGAAATAATGTGCAATTCTATGTACATAAGCTTTTACATACACTAATAGATGTAATGAGTGATCCTAAAAGTATACTAAATTATTTTATGTCCGAAAATAAATGTTCTAATATTAATTTATAAATATTTCGTGTATCATTCTGTATGATCATCTAAAGATGGACGAGTGTCCATTAAAAAAAATCGATGCCATATCATATAAATAATTTAATTCGTCATGTCAATTATGAACAGAACCGCATCCTGGAATCTACATACAGCTATGCACCAAATGGGGAAGCTACAATATCTGATCAATTCTTCAAAACACCTGAAAAATTGGGGTTTATTTATTTGAATGCTATCGCCAATAAAAGCAGTATCTAGCCCCGAATGTTCCGTTAAATGGACTTGAGTTGAACCCCGCGGGCACTCGGTGCATGCCTAATTGCTGGAAGGGCATCCTGGGGCCTAACTAACCCAAGAATGCGCTCCAGCGGCCTGAGAGCCCGGATCAAGAGGGGTAGGTTAAACTATTGGAGTCAGGAATTCACTCGTGTTTCGAGATATAGGTACGTAAATTTACCGTACTTTTTAAGCTTCTCGACGGCCTGACCTGATAGTAAGCAATTGCCGCGCATGGACACCTGCAACACCAGTAAAGTCACAAGTGCGCTGCCAACCTTATATCCCCTTCTCCTCTGGGTTGAGCCTCCGGTACCCTCACTCACACGGTGAAACACAGCACAAGTGCTACTTCACGCTGGTTTTAGTGGTGGTGAGGCAGTGGTATCACTCCAGTCGAGCCGGCCCATTCATGCCGAAGTGTGGCTCTCCCACATTTTACTTCTATGACCTAAATAACGTCAGTCGATATTTGAGGAGACCTAGATCGAAACAAGCCCTAGAGACTATCCACTCATCGGATTTAACGAGCGAGGGCACGAAATAAAATCCGCATTTGCGATAATTGGTGGGGAGCTAGACGGCCGGTTTAGGCACAGTGTAGGCGGTACCGTGAGGAAAACACTGCATCGTGCAGCCAGACAACAAGCATATCGATCTGACACAAAGTAAGTAGCTTATGGACTTGCGTCATATGGGTAACTTAACAAAGGTATCACCGATATACAGGAAAGAAAAAAAAATACCTTGGTAGAAATCTATAAATCCATAAGTTTGATGTTTTACTGAAAGAACACATTCCTTTGTGTTCTTCAAAAATCAGACTATTTTCTTCTTAAAAAGTGCTCTCAGTGATCCTTTCATTGGCTTATAAGACAAGGTTTTCTAAGAAGAAAAATCTTAGATTTAAATAACCTTTACACTTCACTAGAAATTACACGCAATAATACTAAAATTACACATACGAAAATACAATTCATTCAACCTTCCACTCTTCTTGGCCCTGTGCTAAAATTGAAAATCGTCCAGAAAGTAGGTAACAATATTCCGGCCGCAAATCGAGTCGACGGGCCCGGGCGGCAATTCTCGTGTACTCGACATTGAAGTCGAATAAGAAATTTGTATGGACAATTGTATGAAATCTCTTAATTCGACTTCAATGTCGAGTGCACGAGAATTGGTCTCGCGTCGCGCAGCGTGTGTAATAGAGTTCTCCCACTGCTAGTCGTTTAGTTGTGATTAAGTAAAATCATTGGTAAGCTAGCGTGGTCACATTTTCTAGTTTCCAGTGGTTGACGGTCTTGACAAGCCATTTAACTTGTGCGTATTGGGAAACTCGCCTGAATGCCCGTTGAAATATGTGATTACTGACGCTAATCATATTTGAAACTTTAATTGCACTTCTCAGTGCATTCTGTTTATGAAGAGATATGTATTTGATTGTTAACTGTGGGAGAGCCACGCTTCGGCATGAATGGGCTCGACCGGAGTGATACCATGAACTCACAGAAGAATGGCATGGAGCAGCGCCAGCGCTGTGTTTCGTCGATTGGGGGGAAATAGGTTAAAGGTTGGTAGCGCACTTGTGGCTCTACTAGTGTTGCAAATGTCTATAGGCGTCGTAAATCACTTACCATTAGGTAATCCGTCTGTTCGTCTGCCACCTATCACATAAAAAGTTTGTATTTAATTGAAACTATAATAAAGTATTGGGCTGCTGACCACAACAGCTTTGCCCGTGATTGGCCACAAATGGCATTGGATAGAGATCGGTGGAGCGATTTGGGGAGGACCTTTGCCCAGCAGTGGGACAATATAGACTGAAATAAATCAAAAAAAATAAGTATGATTATTGATGGTGATCCTTTTCTTGAAGCAGGCTTCGTTCTTAGTTTGCACTTGGTGCATTTCTACGTTCTTGACTTATCAATGAAAATGGGCCTTAGTAGCCGAAACCGAAGGTTCTAATATAGCTGGTAGAATGATATTTTTAGTTCCACCGCTGTTAGTTAATAACGCCATCAAATATGTATGTTCGTGGCAAATGGACGTAAACCGTTACGTCATAATAAACGGTTGGCTCTGACGTTATTTCGTGTAAAAATGTTGTTGGGTGCTGTGTTCAGGGACCTTTTAAGAACAACCTACCAAACAAATCCTAGTCCTAACTAGTATTAGAAATGCGAAAGTTACTCTGTCTGTCTGTCTATTACTCTTTCACACCAAAACTACGGAAAGGATTTGAATGAAATTTGGTATACAGATTGTTTAGCCCCGGAGAAAGAACATCGACTACATTTTATTGCGAAAATGAAGTTTAAGGGGTTGAAGGGGGGGGGGGGGGGTGGAAAATTATTAAATGATTAAAAATGCGGGTAACAGCTAGTACGATCATCATATTATTATGGCATTAATACTACCTATCTTTATCATTGTAGATTCCTTTTGCTCATTACATATTTCATTAACTTCTAATCAAAGTATCGAAGTAAGTATATTGCAATATTTACAAATATTAAGTGTTTAACAGTGTCCCATTTACCCAAACACTGTCAAAACTCATACTAAAAGCTATTCCCAATTGATCTTCTATTTGTGCAATACTTTTTAGCCCTACACGAAGCACATTTGTCCTAAGTGTGCAAGTTAAAACGCTTTCGTTGTGTCCTGCCATGAGGCAACTACAACTAGGGATGCGTTATCACTAAACTGACCATACGTCCCGGTTTTTGGTCATCTGTCCCGTCGTCCCGAAACAAAAAGGTGGGACGCAAAATTATCCTGTTTTGAAGAAAATTGTCCCGATTTGTGAAAAAAAAACCCGTTTACGAAATGACGAGCCGCTCATTGTAGACTATATGAGGAGCCGCTGAGGGATACACCTAAAAGCCTACTAAAAGTGCTTACTCTAAAATCGAATTCACGACCCAATCCTTATCCCCGTCCCTTTCACACGCGCACAAGATTCGGTCGAGAAGTCATGTTCAAATTTTGTCCCCCCTGGCCCTGTCGCAAATCACGATCACGCAATGGTACGTTCAGTTCCGCGGACTGGAACGCATGCTGTCTAAATCAGTAGCTTGTGTTTATAAAGTCATGTTTAGTGCGTTTTATCTTTATCTTTATAAGGTACTTAAATCAATCTGAATTCGAGCTAAGTTATTAAGTCCTCTTATCTTTAATGAAGTCACAATTTTTTCTTGAGAAATCAATATTAAAAAAATCGGTCTCAATAGTAATCATGGTTCGTCTTTCTTATCTATCTAATACAGAGATAAGCATTAAGAAAATACCAATTCGCAAGAAATTCGATTATCCCCGATTCGATTCGCTGAATCGTGTTTGTGCCTATACTCTGATTTTTAATCATGTGGAGTAAACTGACAGATGCAAATGTCAAGTTTTGACATTTTGCATCTGTCAAATTGAGTCATAATGTATGGGGATGACACATTGACATCTGTCAGTTTACTCCACATGATTAAAAGTCAGAGTATAATGCTCCGATGTCCCAGTAGACTGGTGCATCTCTATCGGAATATCCGTAGCTTGACGGCAGAATAGTTGACAGCTTAATGGCAATCGTTAACCGGCTACATTTCAGCGACGCTTCAGACTTCAGGCCCGAGTGCTTTAAAGATAGATCAGCCACTTATAGTGAGGCTAAACATTTTTCTACTCAGCAAAAGTGCTTTGCATCGAATCGCTAGATTTTTTTTGGAGAAAATGGTTGGATTGACCGTTCGTAAAAATTTTAAGTTTTAATTCTCAGCCATACTTAAATACTCTACAACGATATATACATAGTACGTAGATAGATTTGAAAAATCAAGAAGTACATGCTCCGATTTTGTTTTAAGTGATAGGCGGCAGGATGAGCAGACAGATTACCAGTCCAGACGGAGTACCAGTAGAGACACAAGCGCGCTGCCAAGTGTACCCTCACTCACTCGACGAAACACAGTAGGCGCTGCTTCACAGTGGTCTTCTGTCGTGATATCAATCCGGTCGAGCCGGCCCATTCATGAGGAAGCGCTCTCCCTTGGTTATCCCATTTAGAAAATATGCAGTCTTATAAAATGGACTGCTGTTTCCGCACTTAGACCCTTCTTGGTCCATTGTACGTCTAGATATAGCTGGAGGCACAAAGTATAGCGATGACCGTTATTTTGCGCACTTGTAAAAAAGAAGACTTTCTATGAAAATTGGTTTCTGCGCACTCAAGGTCATAACTACACTTTCTTGCGGCAGACTATATGCGATCTTATTTACCTACTGGCTAATCACAGCTCTATTACGAGTCATCAATATCATAGCTAATAGCCAAATCTCCTGATTAGACATCAACGAACGCCTTCTCAATAATTGCATTATTTATGCATCAGAGATTATGAGAGTTACCCCGAGTATCCAAAACATTAGTACAGGCGGTGGCAGACCGAGTTACCCCGTCAGTGTAAAATAGCACTTATGACTCAGACATACGGACGGTCAATTGTCCAAATAGGGTAACCCGACTCGTTATGTACCTACAAGACGATAACTAAGGACAAATCACGTACACTCCAGGAATATTAGCAACGAATATTGGCAATAACATTCTGTAACATCTTTCTATAAGAACTACGGTTGTTCGACATTTTTAGCGTGTTTTTATCATCATCAACATCATTTCAACTGACAGACGTCCACTGCTAGACACATGCTTCTCCCCAAAGTTCTCTACACAGATTAGTCCTGCGCCGTCTGCTTCCAGGGAATTCCCGTGACCTTCACAAAATCGTCGGACTATCTTGTGAGGGCCTGTCGGGACTGCGACTTCCTGCGTTCCTCGGCCTCCACTCCAGGACATTTCCACCTTAACTGTTATGTTCTCCTCGCATTTTACCCTGCCCATTGCCACTTGACGTAAATATTTGGGCTATGTCTGCGACGTTAGATCGCCTGTGAACCTCATCATCGTGACACGATCACGCAGGACAGAATGTCACATTAGAAGATGTGATACTCGTAATACCTAACGGAACAGACGAGCAGACAGATTACTTAATACTACGTTTCGTATAACAAATTCTTAATTAGGTTACTGTTAAAAACCGAAACTGAAGTTACAAAAAACTGGCAAAATTAGAATTTGCTGAAGCTTCTGTTAAATGAACAATAAATATTAGCATTTCCAAAATGAATAGATATTACACAATGAAGTGAGAGAGGGAGTCGGTTGGCAGGTGAAGCGTGCCGTGCTCTGCACCTAGGGCTGTCAACCACTTACTATTCCTACTTTTAATAAATGAACTAACTAACAGCAAATTTCCATGGTTTTTGCTGTAGCAATTTTTGCAATTTATTCTTAATTAAATAAATAATGCATTTAAAAATCAGGGATTCAGGTGAGATTTTAACTCGCTAAATAAATCGTACGTCTATAATTGACGAGCTGTTGATTGATTCGTACATGACTTAACTCAATTTGGACAATAAACTAATATCTTATCTATGAAACGATTTGGTGGATTAAAAGTACATCAGCCCTCTGTATCTCTGTACTTATGACCGTGGCATGATAAGCGATTGCCACTGACCATAGACACCCGTCGGTGAGGTGTCCAATGTGTCCATTGCTTTGCATCAATGAGATGATCTTGCTCGTAGGCCACCTATCACGTAAAAATAGAAGTTACCTTCGTCTCTTCTCACAATATGTTATGTACTCTAACGCACTAGGGGATTACCGCTTATTGCCAAAATGACCAAATGACAAAATTTATTGTGGGTGAGCCATGCTTCGGCATGAATGGGCCGGCTCGACCGGAGTGATACCACTGCCTCACAGAAAACCGTCGTTAAATAGCTCCTGTGCTGAGTAGTGAGTGAGGGTACCGGAGGCCCATCGGGGGGGAAGGGGATAAAAGGTTAGCAGCTTGTGACTCCACTGGTGTTGTATATGTCCATGGGTGGCGGCAATTGCTTACCATCAGGTGATCCGCCTGCTCGTCTGCTACCTATCACATAAAAAAAAATGACTCATCACATTTTGTTTTACACAACCCTTATTCATCTGAGCAAATAAACACGTAGGAGATTAACAATTGCCGCTGTAGCTGCTTCAGAGTTACTAGTTTTGCGGCTAAACTGGCCCTACGCCTAGCAGCGCGACCTGTTATATAAACACTATCCAATTTAATTTAAACAAAATTGAGGTGACGATCCAAAAAGGTTACATGGACGGCGGAAAGGATGACATGCATGCCAATAACCTCACAATGGATGCAAAAGACCCGTGCAAAGGAGATACAGTACGAAAGTGGATCTTGTAATTGGCTGTCTATTATCGTAATCATCTCTACATAGGTTAGCTCCAGACACTGCGGAGGACAATGAACATGGGGCTCTTCAGTCGGTTGTCATGACTCCTCCACATTCAGGCGTAGATGGGAGCACCCCTGGTGTGTCAGGACTAGAGAGCCCCAAATAACCCGTCCGCTCCCCAGCGCCGGGTATGCATAAGAAATTCGGCCCATAAAATTTCGAGCCGGCTGCTTTGATATGAACCAGGGTGATCAAATATCTCCAGATTTCCAGAATCACGCTGAACGCCCGCGCTTGAGTCTCTTAGCACCGCGTTTGAACAGTACATTACATAGCACTTTAGCCGCATTGGTTAACACCCCTGAGTCTAGACGCCCCTAGAGCGCGTACCGTTTGGAAACGATTTCAGCGAATATCTGTTCCGGGTACGTAAAGCTACATCCACTCAGCATTCAATACTTACCCGTCAGCCGCTGAGAAGCAATTACGGGTAATGCGATTTTTATCAGCGCGGTCGACAAATGGCCTCGCCCGCGGGACTGGATGAGCTCAAATTATATTGTTGGCTGGGAATCTTCGGTACTGCGCGCGCTATGAAATCTTAATGGCGCGGGTAATGACAAAGTATAGCACGCCCTAGTACGGGTTAATAAATCTGGGACGGTTTCGTATAGTGGGACTGTCGCTGTGAGTAAGCAAAAGCAAGTTGCTGTGGTAAAAACTAGATATGTTTGATGACAAGGCAGGTTTTCAGTTGAAGACCTAACTTCTGGAACGTATTCAATTTTCAGGTTCCTGCACCATGAGCCTCTCGGGTGCCATTGTAGTTTTTTAAGAGTGGAGACTCGAATTCTTGCATTCAGAATACAATTTGCTGTCGCAGGTCATACGAGTGTGTTTTTACATGCAAGGAAACAGGAATATAGTAATTTGACTTGCATTCAATTATTTGTACTATAATAAAATTTGGAAAGATAACAGTACTAAGTTGACTTTGTGTTGACATTTGTATCTTATCTTACCGAGCATTTATGTTGATACTGTACTTAGAAATTGCAATACCTTAGATCAATCTTATCGTCTCATCACTGTCACAATGTCAGATAAAATATACTATTGGAAGTCTTACGTGTGTCACATGCGTCAACTATGAATATATACGCTTCGCGCTGGCGTTTTTTTTAACGGAATGCGATATTGTCTCGAAAAACTTCACAGAGCGAAAGAAAGAATGTGACACAACCACGAATAGAACCAAGGAACTGGAAAATGATTCTATTTGGCGTATATATTAAGAAAATCTCTAACAGACAGACATCACATAGTTCTTTAGATTTTCGCGTTGCATAATAACTGATATTAACGGAATTAACACGACGTTATTTTTAAGAACATAAACAATGCACTTACTACTTGACATTCCGTCTGCATTA
>JABMDO010000742.1:0-23083 GCA_014851415.1 Cnaphalocrocis medinalis | reverse complement strand
TCAAAGATAGATAAATTTGCATCGAAATAAGATACAGAAAATTAGAAATTACACGATAGTAATAACGTAAACCAAAATTGTTCGACAAAACAATTTTATATCACCTGGCAAAAATTAAGCGCGTGCACAATTCCGCTCACTGCGCCGGCCGGCGGGACACTTCTTATGGCAACATGATACGGCGTGGTTTATAGGTTAAACGAGTCAAAGAAATACGTCAATTGCATTTAAGATCCTAGTGAAAATAGCCTGTTACTACTTACCCCTGTTACAACAAGCCCCTCGCTCCCCTACTGCTATCTTAGATACATATAAAGAGGTAAACTACAGAAATCGATAGACCCTTTATAAAAATAATCGGAAAGACGAACACTAGCGGAATTTAATCGACGCCCAGCGCCATCTATTGGTAGACAGTAGAACTATTGTTCCGAAACGAAGTGAGGGCGGGCCACTAGTAATTTTTTATTGCAAAAAGGGGGTTGTAAGGGTTAAAAGGGGGGGTAAAAGTTACTTTTCCACGCGGACGAAGTCGCGGGCGGCCGCTAGTACTGAAATAAAAGTAAAAAAGATGAAACCTTTTAAATTATAACAATAAAAAACAGCAACATTCTGACTTGCATCGTACCATTTTGAAGGAATTAAATTAATATTTTTATCAAAAAGTGAAATAAGTACGAACTTTTTTTTCAACAATATAAATAAATACCTTCCTTTTATAAATAACTAAGATCTCTATACAAATTAATTTCTATATGTTTTAAACTATTCATACCTATTTTTAAAACAAGGCTATTGTTATTAGTTTATTTTTTATTTAATTTTGAAGTGGAAGTTAGTTTATTTTTTATTTAATTTTGAAGTGAAGCGGAGGTGTCAAACTTCAAATGCGTTTTCCCACAAATGTGAAATTTTGAGTTATTTTCTTTGTTTGAATAAGGGTGCGATATGATTTCATATCATATGATTCATATCATTTCATATCATTTCATCATTCATATCATTTCATATCATTTCATATCATTTCATATCATTTCATATCATTTCATATCATTTCATATCATTTCATATCATTTCATATCATTTCATATCATTTCATGTCATTTCATATCATTTCATATCATTTCATATCATTTCATATCATTACATATCATTCCATTTAATTCCTTTTCATTACATGTTGCACTGCACCAATCTGTATCCAACTTTGGATGCTTTTTACTGTGCAGTGGTGCAATGTAGCAGTAGAATTGGAGTGAATGCAGATTTCAGCAGTGCCCGCCCGCGTGGGGCATGAAAACTCGATAACATGGCGATTTAACGTTCTTTATTTCCTTGTCAAACCTGAACTGCGGAAAATGAAAAGGTTTGATTGAAAGTTTCAATCGTGAACCACGAACTTTTTATGCGTGTATCGTATTTTTTGTTTGATAGTTTACACTGCAGTCATGTCATATTACTGTCGTAACGATTCTGCTCCTTAGCACAAAATACATATTGACACAGAAGGCTGACTGCCCACTAAGAGCTAAAAATATGTCATGTACGTGAGTGCGTGCGTGAGCATACGCACTAACGGGCAGAAACGCCTTTTCGACCACATTAATCCTAACTTATGACATAAGATTGTCAAACTGTCGAGGTCTATGGTAGAGGCCGCGCGCTTATGTACTCATGCCGGCCAACAACCCTAGCATATGTCAACGAACTCTTCTTAATTCAAAATCAGGTCAAAGTCTAACTTCTGTGTGTAATTATTTTGTGTCCTTAGTCTGTTTTCAAAATCGGAACACACGTATTTAAGTTTCTTCGTAAGTTTGAAAACATTTAATGTAGATGCGTGTTCTCTTCCCTACTTTCTTTAATAACCCCAACAAGATTGGGGTTTTATCCAATTATCTCCGTACTTAAAATTCAGTATCAATCAATGTCTCAACTTTTGAAGTCGTTTTAACTTTGGCGATGATAATTATTAATGAGCTTTCAACAATTTGCAATAATTTTACAATGATGACATGTAATATTGGATCTACCTACCTCTACCTTTGAACCTTATTTCCATATTACAAGGGAAAACCTTGTGAGGGCAATGTACGTGATGTTAATTCAATTTATTTATACTCTTGCTTTAAAATTAAATATTTTCAGTCATAGTTAGGTAATATCGTAAGTTTATTCTATAGTTTTATTGTATACTAGTGGCCTGCCCTCACTTCCCTTCGGGAACGTAATTCAGAAATGAACCAATAGATGGCGCTGTGTCCAATTACATCGCGCAAGCGTTTAATTTTTTCGGTTTACCTATAAGACTTGTCGTTGTCTATAGAAAGAAAAAAAGATAGAAAAAGAACCTGCAACGCCAGTAAAGTCACAAGAGCGCTGCCAACCTCCGCGGTACCCTCACACACTCGACGAAACCGACTCCGCTACTGAATGTCGAAGTTTGAAATGCCGACTTATGTTAGTTCTAAAGTGCATGATCTCGATGTACGCTATTTCGAAAGTATGCAAGGCCGATGTATTGGCTTACCTATCTTAAATTAGATTTTTTTAGTACGAAATTCATTATAGCGAAAACGTTTCGCCACATTTTTGTTTTCATCATTTTCATTTGTCCGAAAAAACTACTGACATATAGCTAATATTCCGATTTTCAAATAACATATTATTTTAATCTACACGTTTTTAAATATCACTCAACCTTTGTTTGATAAACATATTTTAGACGAATCAATTATTAAAAAACAAATAAGTTTATATTAGAAGCACAGGCGCTGCTTCACGCCGGTCTTCTGTGACGCCGTGATATCATTCCGGTCGAGCTGAATTGTGGCTCTTCCATGATTAAAGAAAAACCTTCTGTCTCCTTAATACACAAGCCCTACGTTTCGTCCAATCGTAACAGAGTTAGGCTCAAGCGGATCCATTACAGGATTGCAGGCCGAAGAAGGCGATTTATTATTTTAAAAAGCTACCCTGCGTTACCCCAAATACCCTGGATTTCAAACCGATATTTCTGGATAATTCACAAAAAGACGGCTCCACTGGGATTTATCGCGGATCCTTCTATAAACACCGCTGCCTATGTCTAACCGACGTTTCCAATCTTCAATCTCTAATCATGGATTGATCCCTGATAATTATTTTTTAAATGGTAAGTAGCCGGTTTATAAAAACAGAAACTTTTTTAGGCCAATATCAAGTAATATGTGAGGATGTGGGTAGTCAACTATCAAGGTCAGTCAAAATCACGGTCGCTCAATAAAACGCCGTTATATCGGTTTATGAACGTACGGATTATTCCTAGATTTTTATGCTACTTATATTAAACCAATAAAATAGCCACATAATACAAACACGTACTACATTATATTCAGAAGAGTGACAATAGCAAAGATACAAATTAAGTAGGTAGACATGACAATTTATTGACAGTCCTTGACCAACTAGGCGCACCAACCTTCTAAGTCTTTGGGCGTAGCCATGCGCAACCTCTATTATTTAAAAAAATAGGATTCTATCTTCAAAAAGGATTGGTTAAACCAAAGATAAATCTTGAACAGGTTGACCGGCGGTAAGTGCATATTTCAACAAAACCAGCCAATTTATTCGGTAGTCTGAAAAGGAAACGAATAAATGTTTCCCGAGTGTTACACTCGTGTTGGTGCAAGTCGAGAAATAGCTTATTTGGATGTTTTAGAGCGGAGATACGTATGTAAAGACTGGCTTACATAATGCAAGTAAGCGTACGAGTGGCTGCCTGGCAGTACACAAACTCGTACGAGCGAGCTAGAAAGTAGCTCGCATGACAAACCGGATAACTGCTACTACTGCCTGTACTAGGTCCACCTGGTGGGAGGCCTGCCACGGCTGCGGCTTCCTGCACGCGGCCTCCACTCAAGGACTAGTTAGGTCGCGGGAGTCCCTTGGATACGGGTGGCACAGGACCGATCTGTGTGGAGAACTTTGGGGGAGGCCTATGTCCAGCATGGACGTCTATTCGCTGAAATGATGATGATGATGACTGCCTGTACTGTGTAATGGATTACAGTCTTCAGAGCTGTTCTCCTGTGATGCGGATTTTGATCTAGTTTGCATGCGCGCAAAATTATACATATGAGCGAATCCTGTTGTTCCAATAATGATGTTGTGACGGTGACTTCCCAGCAGTGCTAGTTAGAGATTAGAATTGACTGACGTTATAAAGAACCGGCTATAATCATTATTCAGGCTCAACCTTGAATACATTAGCAGCTCGGTGGTTAAGAACGCATCCTCCACTCGAATCCGAACATGCACGACTGGATTTTTCAAATCCATGCAAGTATTTCGTCTCGTGTCATTAAAAAGTTAAGTAACAATATGTTTTATTATGTCCTATCAGTGCTTCCGTGAGTTTTCTTGCCCCTGTTGCCTTTAAGTAGATAAGTATTCAATGGCAAGAATCGCTCACCCTTGTCCCATGGTCCGATCCTAAGACGTCTTCCCCAAGAAACCGGTGCATACGTTAAGCCGTAACCCGCCTGTATCCTTTGAGGCCAATTTGGCCAGACTTTTCCGAACAAACCTCAGACACAACCTCCTTGCTTCTCTACAATTGCTTTAGTGTAGTGAATTTTTTACAACACAAACCACAGGAACCCGAATTAGTTCGGATCGGTGACTTTTTTTTCGAATTTATAAATGACGTCACTGTTTGCAGATGTTGAAGTTGGAGATGATAGAAGATAGAGGACGATGGTAGAAGATGGAGATTAACTTTGCTTTTACTTTACTTTACTCGTAAGTAAATACTATTGAGAGAAATGTAGGTACCTATTAGTAAATGGATGGTATTTTTAACAATCTTGTAAATACTTGTTGTATACTTAATATAAGATTACCAATCTATTATCTACTATGGTCATATAAATACAAACAACAATCTCATCCAAGCAAGTTTGTTCGCCTTATCTACAATTCACTCGCTAAAGAGCTGATTAAACTCCAGTCAGACGAATGAATCGAATGCCGAAAACTCAAAGCAACTGGGGCTGCCAGCAATTTAATCATAATTAGGAATTGCAAAGTTCCAGTCTTCTCAAAACAATCATCCAGAGACCAATTTGTCTTCAGATTACTGAGTAATCGCCCGATCACCAGACAAGTTCTCAGCACTCCACCAAATTAGGCATTCAGTGCTTTGTGCTGCTTAAGTCGTTTAAGCTAGAAAGCTTACAGACGAGCGACAATACCGAAACAAATGCGGATGTATCGGAATTTTTTATCCATTTATAACCACGTCCTTACCAACCATTCTGAACAATATTAGTTTTTTTTATATTGAGGATAACCAAGATAACCTCACTCCGCCTGATGGTAAGCGGCCGTGAGATCCAATTATGATGTAATAGGTACGGCTTTTTGAAATTCTTTAAATTTTTTGAAGTCTACCCAAAATTACCATTTCACTGAATGATTTTATAATGCGAATCCCCAAAAATCACAAAACAAATGTTGTTGAGAATGGTTGGCAAAATACGTGGTTAATTAAAGGTATGTAAGTGTGTACTAATACATCCTCTATGATGTGAATTATACCAAATTACATAGTTTTTCAGCTTTAAGCTCTTGGTACATATGGACTCGCTAATATCCTAAAAACAGTCACGCCTCTTGTTTTGTTTCGTGGGGCACTATAAATATTAATTTTTCCCCCCTCCTTTATCCAATAAACCTTAAAATTATCAAAATAAACGGCTATATCCAAAACTGATTTTAATTAAAAATCCAATTGCTACCTCGTTCCACCTGGAAAATTATTAAATGCCCTCTAATTACTATCCTTACCTACCGCAAATTGCCTCTTAAGTTACCCGGCTTTGTTCGACACTGGTTAGAATATTGAAGGCTGTTTTTCCAATTATTTCGCTTTAAGAGATATTAATTAGCGATGACGGTGGATGGGCGCCTTAGCAATTTCCATTAAAGCAGCGCGGGCTTCTAAAGTTGCGGTCGAGAAGACAGCGGAAAATTTTACGATAACAACTTTTGGCCATATCCTTTTTCTTGGCCCACATCAAATTCCACCAGCTCTAAGAAGTATTATTAAGACTATGATTAATTAATAAATAAATGCGCCAAACAATCACATCAATAAACCTGGTCTCAAACTAGGGCAAACCCTGTAATATGACCATACCATGAGTACCGATGTTGACGATAATTAATAAGAATGGGTATTACAGCGACGTTAATTTATGATTACTTTATAATGTCGGTACTAACTGCTTGACGTTTAGAATAGAATTGAAATATTTATTATTTTACATATTTTTATTTCAATGAGCACTACAAATGCCTTAGATATACATATATTTAGAGTACAAATTATCCGGGCAGTATCTAATATTACCAACGTCCAACGTAAATGTGACGTCCAACCTCGTAAATGGATCTCACTCAGCTTGTGTCATGATCCTGGCAGGACCATGACAATCGTTTTCAGTGGGTCCGAGGTACGACTTTATTATATTCTTTGGTAGGACCGTTTCAGCTGCGTCATAGCATCCGCTGTCACAAACGGACTAACAGTGCACGGTGACGTCTGCGAGAGCCGGAAGGCTTAATAGATATAACGGACGTGACGACTGATTTGAAGGTGTCGGAGTTCCCTATCCTTTCATAAGCGCTGTTTAAGCTTTATTTGGATGCGACAGGTATATTTTCATTCTTTACGAGACGGCTTTGTTATAAGCCACCTGTAGCCTTACCATGAGTTTGAAATACTATCCTCGCTATCCAAAACTATCGCTTTGTCTCTTTCATTGTGATGCATTTGAAAGAGACAAGGCAATAGTTTACGTTATGTCAGTTTAAGATGTCAACTCATGGTAGCGCTACTGGTTATGAGTTGTTTGTTCTGTGAGCCGGAGCATTTAAAATTATGTCATTGTGTTTTCTAAGATGTAAATAGAACTTTTGAGTACGTGAGCTTGTCTTCCACTGGAAGACTTCCTCAGCACACGCCTATCCTTTTTGATAGGGGCTATATCAGCGACATTGGAGAAAGTGGATTGCACCATTCTGGTGGGGTGAAGTTTTCTGTCGTAGTCTCAGCTATTAGGTGCAAATGCAATTCAAATGCAATGTGCAATAAAAACCTGGCAAAATCGAAATACTGGTAGTCTGGGCAACTAGGACTATGGAAGGACTGCCATTTCCCATGTTGAGTGATCAGTGATCGTCGCTTATTTCAAGGCCTTAGCTTGTAAACTGACGGAGTTATTACATTCATTCCAGGGTACTATTAATTAAATTAATAGAGATCCATCGAAACAGAAAATGGGACAGATCAAGATGCAAACAGATTAATTAAGGTCCTTTGTATAAGTAGGTAGGTACTTACTCAGTTGTTAATTATCATGTGTGTGCTCCACCCTAAGTAATAAGACCATTTGTTACCACGTTTGCTGCAAACTTTGACTTTGACTTTTGATATATATTTTTTTATGTGTTTGGTAGCAGACGAGCAGACGGATAACCTGATGTTAAGCAATTGCCGCCGCCCATGGACACATGCAACACCAGTGGAGTCACAAGTGCGCTGCTAACCTTTTATCCCCTTCCCACCCGTGTCGTTGTTTCTTTGTATTTTATATGTTACTTTCATCAATCGTACAAAACATACGTAGTTTTCTCTAATTGTCACGAAATGTTACAAAGACTGTTGAATTAAAACACAAAATACCAACATTTTCGTCAAAACAAAGTCACCAAATTTCAAACATTGTTTCCTTATTTTACTTTTATGTTCGCTTATTAAAACAAAGATTGTTAATCTTCAATTATCATAATCCGGCGGATTGTCACCCGGGGAACAGGAAAATAACAAAAATATTGTAAGTAAATTACGTAAAAATATAAACCGACACATCAAAAAAAGAGAAAAAGATTACTTACGACGCCAAAACAGGAAAGAAAAACACAAGATAATGAAACAATCACTCAAAAGAGAAAAATAAGACTTAAAAAATGTACAAGTGTAAAAAAGAGACAGAAGATGCAAAGCTGACTTTTTTTTTTTTTTTTTTTTTTTTTTTTTTGGTCTCCCTGGGGAAATGCCTTACGCATACCCGTCCACCAGGGGGTGGACGGGTTATGTCGGACTCTCCCCCGCCTGACACGCGGGGGCCTACCGACTAAAACCCCAGGGGTGCTCCCGTCATACGCCGGAGTGGGGAGGGGACACGAGAATCTGGCTGAGAAGCCTCCCTTCGCGTCCCTCCCCAGGCGTGAGCCCGCTTACAGAGCGGGCCCGACACTACTCCCCCCCGATGGTGTGGGGGGAGTGATAGGGGCGGCCGGGAGCACCGAACCGTCCCTACCGGGCTGCAGAGGAGACCTGTGCAATGCCGACACCGGTGCCCCCGCACCGGTTGCCGACTGGCCTCCTCGCGGAAGTTGAGGGAGATGCCGCGCAACTGTTCGGCGTCTCCCCCCCCTTCTTGCCCTACGCCGCGCACTCGAGCGCGGGTCTTGCTCGCGCAAGCGTTCCGCCTCCTCCTTCTGCGAGATGACATCCTCGCAGAAGGAGGCGAAGGCCGTGAAGGCCTGTTCGCTGGCCAACATGGCCCGAACGACAGCCGGGAGAGCTAGATCTCTCCCGACAACACTCCTCAGCGCCACGCGCTGGGGGCCCCAAGCACGACACTCTGCGAGCGTGTGCTGCGCCGTGTCCTCGGGGGCCCCGCATGCAAAGCTGACTTTTTTTTTTTTTTTTTTTTTTTTTTTTTTTTTTTTTTTTTTGTTCACCCGGAGGGGAATGCCGCCGACTCAGAAGGAGCCGACGTCGGCGCCGGTGGTCGGCGCCGCCTTATGCACACCCGGCCGCTGGGAGACGACCGGGTAGTGTGGGGCTCTCCCCTGGGGAGCGCCCAGGGGCATACCCACTAAACCCCTCCGGGGCAGTTCCTGCAAGCCCGTTGTGAGGTGACCACGATGACTGGCACGAAGCCTTGTGCGCGGCCACCCTCGAAGGGCAAGAGGCTCGCCAGCACGGCCTCTAACACACAACGGCCCTGTAACAGGGCCCTGGGCCACTCCCATGGCCCAACACCGCCCCCTTCGGAAATGCCGACGCTGCTGGATTGCAACGCCAGCACTCCGTCGGGGGTGACTGCAGGCCCCTCTCAACAAACCCGCACCCTGCTGGCTGCAGGGCAGGGAGAGGAGAGGGAACCCACAGCTTCACGCCAAAACCCCGAAACCCGCCCGAACGAACATCCCCGCTGGATTGCGGAGACGGACGCCGGAACGGGGAAAGCGGGGGGCGGCAGGTCAGGCCACATCGCGCTGGCTGCGCGACACGGCAACAGACCCGCCAACACAAGCCCCCACCACAAGGGCGGGGGAGATGCAAAGCTGACTTGGCTGTTGCAAGCCAACTGTCTCAACCAATTCAGCTTTGCATTCTAAACTTAGATTATCCATCTGTGAATCATAAAATATTTTTTCTTTTTATACTTTTTGTATCTTTTTTTTTTTTTTGCAAAGGTTTTATCTGTTCTCAGCAAATTTCTATGGCCTGAAAAGGAAATCTTTCTTTAAAAAAGTTAAAAAAAGAAATTTTGGAAATGCCCCTTTAATAACGATGTTGAATGGAGTAATCTGCAGCGGGGTGCTAGTGTAACATATACTTTAGTAACATACGATTTCGTGTGTGAAAAAAAAAACAAGAAAATTTGGCTTGAACATTCGGAAGTACAAAACTTTGGTGAAACTCGTTGCGGCTTCCAAACACCGGTTGGTCTAACATTAGAAACATAATAGAAAAACCTTTGTGCAGAATTGTGATAAATCACATCCCGTAGAGAGACAAGGCTACACCATAAATAACGATGTTCAACAGTGGAAGATTTTGACAAATGTACATATAGTACGTATGTACAGTCACGTGCACTAATAAGTTTTCAATAACATTCAAATATGAGCCTTATAGTCCTGGTATAAGAGCTGAGGTGCTTACATTTTATTGCAGGTGACTGTACGTGTCTACTCGACTCGCAAAACGCTGTCCGTGTGTTCAGCAGCTCAAATGTTTTATGATTTAGGCAACGCTCGCAATAGTTCTGTAGTTGCATTTTGGAATGCTCGCTTTTCGGACTGAATCGTAGCGACGGAAATTAGAGGTAGGTACGTGAAAATACTGGTAGAAACGGTAGCTACACAGTGTCATCTATAGAATCTTTATATAAGGTGTAACGGTGAAAATTTACATCACTTAACCCTTAATATAGTTCAAAATAGAACAAGTAGAACAAGTGTTCTACAAACCATTTTGAACTATATTTTGTTCCATGGCTTCTGGGATCCCTCATAAAAAAAAAAACAAATTTTCATGGAAAGTCACGTGACTTATTAATTTTTTATAAGGAGTAGAAAAAAAAGACGAATTTCCAAACGTCCATAGAAATGTTGTTGAGAATGCTTGGTAGAACACAACACGTGATTAAAACCATGTAAATGTGTACCAATACATCCAGTTCTTACGTAAAGGGTTAGTAGGTACTAGCTGTATTGGTAGACGTGCAGTACCTACAATACAGATTAACCAACATTAGGTCAAATTCGACAGATGGTAGGTAAGTGACCACCCCCGCCCATAAACATCTGCGATATTGTATGAGTGTGTTCAGATGATGATGAGTATGAGTCGATGATGCGATTCCAGCTTTTTAGAAACTTGGATGGACCGCCATCCATTTTTATGACACATACAAGAAGTCTTTCTACTCGGTCACTATTTCCCTAATGAGGTCACAGTTATGCTCGTTCCGAAAAAGTCTCCCGACTTAACCCTCGTGCGGTTTGCTTTGTCAAGGAAAACTTTTCGACCCTGTACTTTTAAACATTCTAACATCTCCCTACCCCAGAGACTTTACCTCGTTATTCATGCGCCGAATCCGAATGAAACGACTAGTCTAAGCTTAAGATTTTCTCGGCGGTGTCATTTTGAAGAATTTATAGCGGTCGTGTCAGAGGTGCTAAGCTCTTTCCAGTTTTTGCTAATTAAATTTAACTTGAAAAAGGTAATGGGGATTTATAGGACAGTTATATCTCTTACGAACAGGAATTCTTTTATAATATCTTATTTTAGGTAAGCAGCGCACTTGTAACGCCACTGGTGTTGCGGTAAAAGCTTACCATCAGGTGATCCGTCGGCTCGTCTGCCACCTATTTCATAAAAAAAAAAAAAAAAGCATACTCGTCCTGCCGCATTCAGAGGCGTCAACAAAATATTGATACTGATTTTAATACGCATAAAGATTATCTATAATTAAGACAATAAACATTGAAGTTAAATAAAGTCTCTAAGTGTGGAGTTAGACACTTTTTGGCCATAGATTAAGGATTACAAGAGTAATTTCATTACAATTACAGTAATTTGGCAGACGCGCCTGCGGTTCTTTAGCGCAGAAGTAAGTTTAGCTCTGTATGAGACCTAAATGTCCCAATTTATGCAAAGGAGGTGTAATAATAGTAATTTGTTTCAAATAATTCACACATGAATTGTAAGTGATACTTAGGTGCTAAACTATAGATATTCACCGGTGGGATGAATAATCAATCAATGCGTTATAGGTACCTCGGCACATTCGAAAGATTGGGTTATGGAATGGATTTGTTAACTAGGACGGGAAATCGGGAATATATAACCTGGTGGGACGAAAGGGAATAGCCACTTTAAAGGCTTACTGGCACCTACGGCGATCAAGGCACAGTATTTGTTAAAGGCGTTAACAATTGGTTTCCAACAGGTCTGGTTTAAAGTTCATCAAAAATGGGTATGGCCTCACAGTCTTATATCCAGGGTTCCAAAAATGCACCATTTGGTCCGCTAACGCAACGCAACGAGGCTATTTGCCCGTAGCCCGTGTCCGCCTCAAATATGTAGTTACGCAAATATTTGTAAAGTTTGTAGGTACGTGCTTTCTTAAATCTTCAAATAAAATTAGTACTTTCTTATCACCATCGCAAGAGGCTCTCTTACCCCGCCTGAATCAACAAACTTTGTTATTTAGGGCCCTCGAAATATACAGAGTTTAAATTGAACACTTTATGTATATAACGTGGGTTTTTCTGTTGAATAAATACTAATAAATTATTGCGTTCATAAAGTAGGGTGCAAAGGGTTGATTAAATAAGTAAAACATACGTTTTCAAATAAGATTTTGGGTACATCAGGCGCCGTTAGAAATAATGTGGAGTTTTGAGGAAGACTATTCTCACTAAAAAATCAGATTTTTTTCTTACGTTTGTAATTCATTTAACCAACAAAGCAGAAAGAAATTGACGGGGACGGCTATTGTAGCATACGCACTGCACACAAAACCTTTTAGTACAAAGGAGTAACCGACCAGTGGCTTTCTGCTACATCAGGGTCAGACCTGGATGGCCTGCCTGCTATTGGGAGATCGATGTTCTGAATCGAGAAGGTACGCAGCAACAATATCATGCACTCACGTACCTTGAGTAGATAACGATGGACGATTCCACCTTCGGGACAGCTACAAGCACCTCAGCTCCTAGGTTCGGGTTTAGTACACACACAGTTCGATTGTTTTTAGGATTAGCACGATCACTCTCAACAGGGCATGTGGTAAGCGTCTATTCGGCGCGCGCGCAATGAGGTGTGTCCTTACAGAGCGATGACGTTCAACTGCCCTCCGAATGTCGATATATCACACTCGGAAGCACGGAATGCATGACAAACCATAAAAATGGCTGCGTTTTGTTTCTGCATTACTCATCAACACAGAAACATCGATTAAAAATACGATTTAAATTTCGAACGCTGAAATTCCTAATTTGAAAACCACTAATCGTTTAGGAAGAAAGTGCGATGACGGAACATCCCGCCCACCAAAATAGCTATGGTATTTTCTGGTTAACTATACTTAAACTAAACTATGATACGATGAAATACGGTTACGATACTAAAAAACTAAAGTTAATTTAAATATAGAACGATATGGTTACCCTACAACGCATAGATTTGATCCATGAGACGCTAGTCCTCTATGGGTAGAGGGCATAACTTCACCAATGGCCGCTGTACGATATTATTGGTTGCAGTTTTCACCATTGCGATTCTAACAATTCCGTCTGCTCCAGGGAGGAGCTCTTGTACCCTACCAAGGGTCCAATGTAACGGAGCGCGATTGTCATCTTTGATGATGACCATAGAGCCTACGGATAACGGTTTGGAATCTTTGGTCCATTTGGCGCGTTGAATTAAAGAATTTAGATACTCATGTTTCCATCTGGACCAAAAATTCTGATGAAACGATTGTAACAACTGCCACCGACGAAGCTGGTTAATATTGACAGACGATAGATCCTCATCGGGGACTGCTGTTAATGGCTCTAATGTTAAAAAATGACCTGGGGTCAGCACCGACAGATCGTTGGGATCAGTACCCACAGGACACAAAGGTCTTGAATTCAAAACCGCTTCAATTTGAACGAAGAGTGTTGTTAACTCTTCAAAGGTTAAAACTTGATCGCCTACAACCCTATAAAGATGAGTTTTAGCTGCTTTTATTTGAATCTCCCAAACACCTCCGAAGTGGGGAGCCGAAGGAGGATTGAATTTAAATTCAATCTTCTCCGCACGAGAAGCATTCTCCATAAGAGAAACGAATTGATTTCTAGCACCAACGAAATTCGTACCGCAGTCCGCATGGATAACATTACAACGCCCGCGACGTGCAACAAAGCGACGAAGTGCAGCGATAAAGCCGTCAGACGAAAGTGTGGAAACTACTTCCAAGTGCACTGCCTTGGTAGCGAGGCAGACAAACAAGCATAAGTATGCTTTATCAATCTTTGCACCACGATGAGGACCTAATTTGATGCGAAATGGTCCACCGAAGTCTACGCCTACGACAGAGAAAGGTTTGACTTGGTTAACCCGGTATGACGGTAAATCACTCATAAAAGGTTGCAGCGGTTGAGGGTGCAATCGATAGCATTTAATGCACTTTGATAGGACGCGGCGAATTACACGTTTTGCTGAAATCACCCAGAATTGCTGCAGGAGCAAGAAATAAGTGGTGTTTATGCCTGGATGACAATACGAACGATGAATGTAGTCGATAATTAACGTGGTTAATGGGTGATCAGGTGGCAAGAGAGCTGGATGCTTATGCTGATATTCTAAACCTGAACGAGAAAGTCTCCCGCCCACCCTGAGGACACCGACATCATCAACGAATGGACTGAGCTTACGAAACTGTTTCATCACAGGCTTTTTATTGTTTAGGTTAGATATTTCCTCCGAAATGGCACGATTCTGAACTTGCTTTACGATTTGCATCAAGGCATCTTGACGCTCGATATTAGTTATAGCGATACATTTGTTTTTATTAACGCGCTTTCGAATAGCATTAATAAACCGATTAACATACGATAAAACGTTTAAAAGTTTAGTCAAAGATGAAAAACGATGAGTCAACTCAATTAAAAGATCTGACTCCTTTGCGCCGTCAACTGTTACTAAAGCGACAGATTTACGAGTTTCGGTTTGCGCGATACTCTCGTCTACTTGAGATATGGTTATCGATTGTGATGGCCAAAACTCCTTCGCCTGCGAAAGCCAACACGGTCCCGCCCACCATAGTGTATTGTTAAGCATCTCACTGGGGAAAAGTCCACGGGAGCAGATGTCCGCCGGATTATCTCCTGAAAAGACATGGTACCACCATTCCGGAGGAGTAATTTCCTGAATGTGGCTAACACGATTTGCTACGAACGTAGCCCAGCGCGATGAATGGGAACGTAACCAATGAAGAACGATAGTGGCATCTGACCACAAGAAGACGGAGTCAATTTGAATATGAGTGAGATATGTATCACAAACATATTTGTATAAATCAGCCAGTAAGACTGCAGCGCAAAGCTCTAATCGAGGCAATGAAATACGCTTTAGAGGAGCTACTCGAGCTTTGGAACACACAAAAGTTACTTGGATATCACCGTTTTCATCAATGTACCTTAAATAGATGACTGCACCGTAGGCAGTTTCGGAGCTGTCACAAAAACCATGCAGTTCGCATGATTTTGCGACCCGAGAGGTCAGCTTGCGCGGTATACGAAGATCAGCGAGTTGCGACAGTTGATCAGAATAAGAAGCCCACGATTGGACAACTTCGATAGGTGGCGTTTCATCCCAATTCACACCGAGTATCCAAAGCTTTTGGATTAAGCATTTCGCTTGAATTGTGATTGGTGATAAAAAACCGAGTGGATCAAAAATACGCGCGAGTTCACTCAAAATTGTGCGTTTTGTGCAAGCTGATTCGGATGGTTTTACGGATTGTTCGCATAATTGTTCCTCTGGCGTCATTGAAGAGGCCTTCGGAGAGTTTAAGTCAGTGTCGACACTAGACGGCAACGACGAAGTGAGTAACGCCGTATTAGAAGTTAAGTTCGTTTTACCAAGGAGAAGCCAAACGAATAACGATTTAAAAGCAGTAGGTTGATTTTGGCTACCCTTAATCTGCTGACCCAACAGCGAGTCTACGAAAACGTCAGCAGCGAATAACATGTCGACCGGTCCGGGAATATCGAAACTAGGATCTGCTAACGGTAATGATTTGATGTGTGACCATCGAGACGAATTTAATTTAGCAATAGGTTGGTCACTACAAATACGCGGTATTACTTGCATATTCAAGTTAAAAATAACTTGATCGTTTGTACCTACGCTACACGTAACGTCTCCACTGATAGGGGCAAGCGCGTCACCGAGCCCGCTAACGCTAACCGAAGTTTGAGAAGGCTGTAATTGCAAACGCTTCGCGGCCGCTTCCGTAATGAAGTTGCTTTGACTCGCGGAGTCGAACAGCGCGCGCAGCGTGTGCGCGTCGCCGCGCGCGTCGCGCACCTGCACCAGCGCGGTGGCCAGCAGCACGGTGGACCGCGACTGCGACCTCGACACGAGGGCTGAAGACCCACTCGACTGCGAGACACTCGGTTTGTCGCGATGAAGCAACGAGTGATGCTTGCGTCTATAAGTACGACACGTAAACAACGATTTACAATTTTTTATTTGATGAGACGATCTCAAACAATTGAAACACCATTTTTTATCCTCAGCGATTTTGATACGGTCGTCAACGGATTTCTTTAAAAAATCGGAACACGATGTTATTGAATGTGACTCCTTACAATAACTACACGTGATAGGAAATGGCGCTTGCTTTTCGTTATAGTTGTTAGATTTATCAGAGGTAGGCCGTACATTACTTGCAGCGACTAAGGTGTGGGACACACTAGGTCGTTTAATAAAATCTTGTTGAAAAGTTTTATTCGATTTAATCTTGTTATCAGAGAAATGTGTATCACGGATTAAAGCTTCACATTTAGATTGTAAGAATAGTTTCAACTGCTGATAAGTTGGAAACTCGATACTAGAATGTTTTTCTTCAAAGTCGCGACGCATACCTGTATCTAATTTTGACAGGATGTGATAAACCAGAATAAAATCCCAATTCTGAACCGGTAAATTTATTGTTTTCAGAATACTTAGATTCTCTTCGAAAGTATCTAGGGATTTTCGAAATAGACTAGCGTCCTTGCATTTGAATTCGATATTTAGAATATCCCGCCAACAAGTAAAAGCAAGATCACGTTTATTTTTATATCTGCCACATAAGGCCAAATACGCATCATTGTAATGTCATGAGACAAAGGAAATGCTTTTACAACTGATAATGCTTCGCCACTAAGAGACGATACTAAATAGTGAAACTTCTCCGTTTCGGTTAGTGAAGACGAGTTATGAATTAACGCGTTAAAAGTATCAAAATACTCCGGCCATTGCTTGATGTTACCAGAAAAGCTGGGAAGCGTTATTTTTGGTAACCGAATATTAAATGATGATGACCCTTTTGATTGTTGTTCATCTTCACTTCGAGTTAAACTACGATGAATTGATTCGATCATGTAAAAAGTGTTATCGAATTGCTCCTGCATAATGTTATCCTCTTCGCTAGAATCGTCTAAAACCTCTAAAATGTTAAAATGTGCGTCTTCAAAAGCTGCAGTTATTTGTTTAATAGTATTGTGATAAGAGAAGAATAAGTCAAGTTGAGAAGAATCAGATTTCGCTAACTGACCAACCTCTAATGCTTTATGTAAACGATTAAAAGCTATAGTACGTTTACGACGCAACGATGGTAAATCCTGCATTGTATACTGTTCTATATCTATGGATTTAGACTTAGACTTCTTCAAAGTACTAGGTTTCCTTGTTGAACGTTTACTTAAAAGTGACATTTTGAATTAATAGTATTGAAAAAACACTAAACGAAAATCTAAGTAAAATAAAAATTTTACCTAGTGTGTCACTAGCCTTACGAAGGAATCAACCTGCGCTATACAGAAAAAACTATGCCTACGCTGGGAAGCGAGCGGCCGCTGCAGCGGAGCGCACGCACCGCGCACGAGGTGACTCGGACGCGAATCACGGGAATGATAGATAACAAACAAATCGGTTAATTTTCGTAAGTACAGGGCAGTAAATAGAAACAAAACACTTTTACCGATAAACTGTTAAGATCGTAACCAAACAATTTAATTAATGTATGGATTTTAGAAAAACACATTACAATTTGAGTTTTCTACGATTAGGTATTACGTGTTTATTTGAATTACGGGTGTATACCTACCTAGTTATAGATATATGATAGAATAGGTTCACCGGGCGCTTCTACGTCACCGGCACGATTGGATACGAGATCCGACGGTTGAGGGACCGCGAAATAAAACACAATTACCCTCCGATTTTACAAAAAAACAATTTTGTTCTCGAAAGATCTACACTTCCGAGCCGAGCGATGTTATGTGTGTACTAGGACAGTTAATTGATCTAAGTTAATGCCAATTATGAAATTACTGTAAGCCGATAGGTAAAATTAAACACCGATAAGTTTTGATTGTTTGCTTAATTTTGATCCTACAGCAATTCAAGACAAATCTTAGCCGATATTTACGATACGAACCTAGAAGGTGGTAGTTAAATCGATATGAGGTAACCTGTAGGTATGTAGGTACTGATACCGAACGAATTTTGCAAACGAATATTCCGATTTTATGATAAACTCTGCAACCAATAACCGATAATAAAGGGGTAATTTGATTTACCGATTACAAAGTTATAACTAACCAGAAATACCACGCAAAAATGATGAAATTCGGAAAAGTAAAAAACACGTGTTAGGTGAAACCGTCCCGGGTTTCGGCACCAGAAAGAATGTAGCATACGCACTGCACACAAAACCTTTTAGTACAAAGGAGTAACCGACCAGTGGCTTTCTGCTACATCAGGGTCAGACCTGGATGGCCTGCCTGCTATTGGGAGATCGATGTTCTGAATCGAGAAGGTACGCAGCAACAATATCATGCACTCACGTACCTTGAGTAGATAACGATGGACGATTCCACCTTCGGGACAGCTACAAGCACCTCAGCTCCTAGGTTCGGGTTTAGTACACACACAGTTCGATTGTTTTTAGGATTAGCACGATCACTCTCAACAGGGCATGTGGTAAGCGTCTATTCGGCGCGCGCGCAATGAGGTGTGTCCTTACAGAGCGATGACGTTCAACTGCCCTCCGAATGTCGATATATCACACTCGGAAGCACGGAATGCATGACAAACCATAAAAATGGCTGCGTTTTGTTTCTGCATTACTCATCAACACAGAAACATCGATTAAAAATACGATTTAAATTTCGAACGCTGAAATTCCTAATTTGAAAACCACTAATCGTTTAGGAAGAAAGTGCGATGACGGAACAGCTATATTTGCAAAATTTCAGTTTCTAACTTGATTTAATATCGAACCTTGCTTATGCGCGCCATTGACGTTGAAAAAAAACCTATGCTTTTCTAACTCAAGGTTTTCATTAAACGATCAACGTACATATAAGTTGCACCTTATTTCATAAAACATAAGGAACGTACTTTGTTTTTTTTTACATTTTTAGTTTGAAATGTTTGAGCTTTTTTTCAGGCTAAATAAAATACCTATTTCACTATTACTATGCGGGAGAAATAAAAATAAAATGTTTACTTCCAACGAGTTCACTACATTCACTAATTGAATTTTATTTACATCACACTGGATGCGGGATTGTGGCTGGAATACAATGTGCCATGTTGTTCAAAGTTCCATCTAGCGTCAAACAGTACGAGTTAGAGTATAATAATAGAACTACGATCAGAAGGCTTCTCAGTTCCAGTGATCAAAATGTCAAACTTGTAAGGAAATCAACATTATTTCCGACTTTTGCCGGGAGCCAAATAACCGTTAGATGATTATAGACGTCGTTGGGTAGGTACCCTCTTGCTTTAATATATAATATAGGCCTTTGCATCTTAGCAGATGATTTAAGTAGCATTTTAAGTAGGGACACCACACCTTCGCTCGTGGCTGTACAGACCAATTCGCGATTGTATGTTTCGTCCGCATTTGCGGCAAGCGAAACGAGTGTCGACGGATAAGGGGTTTCCAGCATGACGTCTAGCACGCTTTGATGCCAGTAAGTCAAACCAGGCTTGCTTTAATATGAATTAAAAAAATACTTAAGTAACGGAACTACATGGATCCGAGTAGCTCAGGACCGAGCACATTGGCGTAAGGGAAGGGAGGCCTATACTCAGCAGTGGGTACTACAGGGCTTATGATGATGACGATGACTTAAGTTAACAATAATTAATTGAAAGCCATGTCCATATAAAAACAAATGAATATGAAAAAAAAAACAACTTCGACCATTAACTAGCCACTTCTTCAACCAAGCATTCTGAACTATGAGTGTTCAACGATTTAAGAAAATTCTCATTAAAAAATTTAAACCTTTTAAACAAAGTCACTGAATTTACTTGTAGCTTCAGCATTATTTTGTTTATTAATTGTATGATAACTGCAGGTCCGGACTCACATACCGAGTTAATTACTTATTAATTTTAATTTTCTTCTAAATTAAGCTTAAAAAACTATGTTACGGCTCCACAAATGGGTCACCATTATACTTAGTACTGGTAGAAGTGTATGCTACTACACTCGATAGTATTTGAAAAATAGCTTTCGGCAGCCATCTTAAAAGATGAGCGGTTCCCCCGTGTGCCTTTGAGGCTTGGAATATGAGGTTGAGATCAGGGATGTCAAAGAGATCAACGGAACCGTAACTATTGGATATTCGAAAATCAAAAACTGTTTGTATCCTGTCTGTATTGTAACCAAAAGATATAAAAAATCGACTAATATTTTCGCATAGAGGTTGATGGTAGAGCCAAAAGAGACTTCTCGTGGTAGTTTTGCGGTTTGCACATCTGAGCTGGTGCACTTCTGCGGCATGTCTTTCTTGCATTATAATAAAATTTAGATAACCAATATATTTGTACGTAGATAGGTATTTAAAGTATATAACATTCTTAAAAATCACAATTAATAATATGTTAATACAATAGGCGCTATTGGACCGAACATGCCCTGTTGGCGTTGCTAAACAGAAAAACGATTTCATTCAGAAGAATTGAATGGTCTGAAAATGAATTATTCGAAATAATTTTGCTTCTGTAACTGAATTCAAAATAAATCAAATCATACAACATCTATCATCAATCATATCAACGCCCCGTTGGTCTAGTGATTTAAGTACCTGGCCGTGATCTCGGGGTCCCGGGTTCGATTCCCGGGTCGAGCAAAAGTATGTTTCGAGTTTTTCGAACAAGCTCGGGTTTGTGATCACCATCCGCATTAGGCGTGGTGATTAAACCTAATCCCATCATAGTAGTGATAACTTGATTTCTATGATGGAGGCCTTTGCCCTACAGTGGGACAGTATATAGGCTGATAGTTTACTTTTTTCTTTTTATACAACATCTCACACAAAGGTAGGTAGTTACTCCGACATCAATAAAATATGTATATTTCTAATATCCGTATTTCCTATCCGAAATGTCATCACAACCCTAGTCAAGATGCTCTCGATACAAATCCGTTGGGAAGGTATGCTAAAGCTTAAAAATATAGTACAGTACAGTTACATAGCCTGGGTCTTGTCGATTTCATATGTAGGTACTGCAGTTTTAGTAAGAGAGAGACTTACAAAGTGCAAGGAATTTTCCACTTTCGAGGATAAATTGCACCAACCACGATCATATAATTTTATTGGTCTGTTATAGAATTACCTACGAAGTCATTAGTCGTAGGGGCAGATCAACTTGTAGTCTCTAAGTTATCTTAAATTGCTAGGCACCTAGTTACATACATTATAATAGGTAGGTATTTATTTTGAGTACGTATATTAGAAATAAACTTAACCAGACTTTATTAAGGTTTACCTATATGATCAAGAAATCATAACAATGTTTTGCCTTTACAACGAATATTTTTGACGTTATATCAATTGATTTATTTTAATATACTTAAATAGAAAAGTAGGTAAGTATTGTACTTATCATGATACTTCCTTTTACCGTAAAAAACCCTTTTATTAGGATCTTTCTTTCTGATAGGTACTTATGTTTTACAATCCACATTGAACTCGACCACGAGTGGCCATTTAGCTCCAAACTCTATCCGGAAATGAACAAAAACATCTCTCGACCACCATGCTGCCATCAAAGGATGACCTTTGGAATATTTCGGACGTGTTATGTTCTCAGCCTTAATCTTATCATACCGAGACATTCCGAAATGTAGTACCTACCTTGACTGTTAAAGCATAAGATCTACATTCGCTTGAGATTAAAGCGCACAAGTGTTTGGGTTAAGCAAGTTTGTTCTTTACGTTATCTGGAGGTAGGGTTGGCAATTTCTTAAAACCAGTAACAGTTTTTTAGTAAGCTCATCTCACCATCTCATACCATGTTACGTCCCAAACCATTGTTTCGGGGCCCGTTATGATCTTAGCAACCCTTAGGGCCTCATTTACCACCTCCGAGTAAATTGTCAAGTAATTTACTTGTCAATTATAGTGGGTTTGGAGAAAATTGGCTCCTGGTAGAAATTGGCACTTGTATTGAAAAAAAAATTAAATTAAACTAGGCCGCGGACTAAGGGCCAATTTTCTCCGAACCTACTATAATTGACAAATAAATTACTTGAAACCTTACTCGGGGGTGGTGAACGAGGACCTTTAACTTATACAGGGGAACCAGACCAGCTACGTCATAGTCACACGTATAAAAAATTAGCAGACAAGTGAAGGTTATCTCACGGTGTTTTCCCTCGCCGAAAAAATGGAAGAAGTACGCATATAGACTTAAAAAATAACGCTGGTGACTGCTCGAATTCAAACCTATGACATCCCGTTTGGAAGGCCAACGTACCTATAGCTAACTACCAAGGGATTGGCAACCCTACCTGGAGGGATTCAATGTCATCTCCCTTATGTTTTGGGTCCGTCGTAAGGTAACATAATATTGCATGGAGAAATGAAACTCGCGGTGAGTTAAACGTTTTACAGAGACTGGAGTTTCAGAGATTTACGGGACAAATAAGATGTTTGTGTTTAGGGACAGTTTGGCCATATACTCTTTGTCATTCTTCACGTGGACGGACATGGCAACTTTAATAATACTTAGAATATTCTAATCCTATGCTCTGTATATGCCCTATATGGCAGGGGTTACGAATTAGTTTCGCTCGGAGACCGTTTTCAGAAGTGAAATGACTATCTACCAATATCCCAATTGCTCTCTTCGACATATCAGTTTCGACATGAGAGTCCCCGCTGGGACTTTCTCGTGTAAAGTCTACGACAAGGGGATCCAGCGGCTCGTCATATCGGTTACCATGTTGTATGTGATCTTATGTTTTTAATCGGATTGAATCTTTATGATTTGAAATTGTTTGTCCATTTTCTTATTTTTCAAAATAAAAGGCAATACTCATCCCGTCTTAATACCCCTGAAATGTCCCTCGAATTTTGCCCCGAATAGTAATAGACATAAGGACGAAATTTCACGCTTTTTTTAAACGAGGACTGTTTTGAATCCGGACTTTATCGGTTCACTTGTCGTAAT
>JABMDO010000741.1:0-41823 GCA_014851415.1 Cnaphalocrocis medinalis | reverse complement strand
ATCTTAGCTTGAAGTCATGTGGAGTAAACTGACAGATGCAATATGGTCAAGTTTCTATACATTTTGACATTTAAGTTGAGTGATTTATAACTCAGTTATACAGGGAGAGGAGATGACACATGGACATGTGTCAGTTTTACTCCGCATGATTATGAACCAGAGTAATAGCTTACATAATATATTGGACATTCACAAATGTTCTATATGGACTTAATTGAATAAAGAATATTTTCTATTTCCATCATAGTAGCGATGACTTCATTTCTATGATGGAGGCCTTTGCCCAGGGACATTACACAAACTGATACTTTTATTTGTATTTCCATAACCTTAATTAATCTAACAGTATAGTCCATTTCAGCTAAGAATAGCCCTGTGACACTTCATTGTGTTCCTGAACTACGCATTTTATGTTTAACAATGTAAAATAATTTTATTGTATATTTTTTTCATTTAAATGCGGCATCGTTCCTAAAAAATTTAAAATAAAACATCTCAAACTCAAAAAATAAAAACAGTATCATTTAGTTTAATTTACTGGAATAGAAAATAAAAATATATTTCAATATTAAACCTATGCGTTTCAGAATACGTATAACGGAACGTGAGAAAAACATAGAGCTGGGACATAAAATAATCGGCGGCCATCTTGTGATCACTCGATAGTCGCATTAATCGCATCAGTAGGAGTGCATCAGCCTTGTATGCGAGTTGCGCTTTCGTTGAATTTGCGTGGTGATCGGTTATTGTACTTTTTGTTTTTGTTATAGTTGAGTTGTTGATGTTGTTTGTTACGTTTTTCATTTGTTTTTTTGGTAAAATGCCGGAAAAAGCTGTTTTGAACTCGCAATCTCGGGAACAACAACCCCATTTTCCCACGATTGGGCCTCCGGTACCCTCACACACTCGGAAAAACAGCGCAGGCACTGTTTCAGTGCGTTGCTGTTAGTATAATAAAATCGATTCCATTTCCATACAAAGTAGAATCGATTACTATAAACAATCGCAATTATTTAATTTTAGGACACCTCTATACGTGTCAAAATTGAACTGTCACAGGGCTCTTCTTAGCTGAAATGGACTATAGTTATCCGCGTAGCCAATTTCAACATTGGGAACTGGTGGTGCTTATGTATCATCTTGAGCAATCCTCGCACAGCGACATCTACCGGAACATTCCTAAACCATCTCCTTAACTGCTTTTAAACTTACCTTATCATCCCACTGGAAGTCCGGCGTAATAGTTAGCTCCACACGCAGAGTGGACCGCGTAATAGGCTGTATATGCGTCGCGAGCTCCAACTTTGGGAACTGATGAACGTGCTTGTGTATCATTGAGCAATTCTTGTATAGTGCCATCTATTGGAACGATGCTAAACATCTGTTTTACACTTAGGCTGCGTTTCCGCCAGAGATGAGCGGGGATGCATTAGTTGAGAATCAATAGCAGCGCGTAGTTTACTTAACTTCGCTCAGAGAAGTGACACTGTTGGCTGCTAACAGCATATTTTAATATTATTGGTGGAACGGAAACTTTATATATCATCTACAAGTTTAAAGTCGCTCAGCGGGCTTTGGAAAGAGCTATGCTCGGCGTTTCTCTGCGTGATCGATTCCGAAACAAGGTGATCCGACAGAGAACCAAAGTTATCGACATAGCTCACCGGATTAGCAAGCTGAAGTGGCAGTGGGCTGGCCATATCTGCCGCAGAACTGACAACCGTTGGGGTAAACGAGTTCTGGAGTGGAGACCGCGTCTCGGTAAACGTAGTGTAGGACGACCTCAGGCCTGATGGAGTGACGATCTGCGCAAGAGGGCTGGCTGGAGCTGGATGCGAGTAGCCGAAGATCGATCAAAGTGGCGAGCATTTGGAGAGGCCTATGTCCAGCAGTGGACTGCAACAGTCTGATGATGAATCCTTAAACAGCGACATCTACCGGAACATTCCTAAACCATCTCCTTAACTGCTTTTTAACTTACCTTGTCATCCCACTGGAAGTCTGGCGTAATAGTTAGTTCCACACGCAGAGTGGACCTTGTTATGGGCTGTATATGCGTCGCCAGCTCCAACTTCGGGAACTGGTGAACGTGCTTGTGTATCATCTTGCCCAGTTTGGGGGCTCGCACCAGCTCGCCTATCTCGTTGGGGCCGAGTTCGTATAGCTTCTCCCATGGGAAGTTTTTCTTCTCCAGTTTTTTTATGACCTGTGTGAAAAATATAATGTTATTTTGGAATATTCGAGAAAAACAGCTCCTTGAAAATTGCGAATGAGGAATAGTCGGCGACGAGAATCTCACTGATCGCTTGGATTCTCTGGCATTGCGGAGAGATGTTGCATCTCTTTGTATATTTTACCGCCTTTATCATGGTGAGTGCTCCGAGGAGTTGTTTGAGTTGATACCCGCTGCTAAAGTTCACCACCGTACTACACGCCATAAACTTGGGTTCCATCTAGACTTGGGATTAAATGTTATTTTTGTTTAACATGTGAATAGTTAATGCTAATTAAAAATAACCGGCTATCTTAACTGTTATTTGTTATAACTTTAGTATGCAGTACGGCAGTGCTCCCGCCAAGTCGAGCAAAAAAAAAAAAAAAAAAAAAAGTGACAAAATTAAGCAACTTTGACCCGTTACCGTTTGCCGAATGCCAACCTTCCTTCCTTTTCCTATCTTCCTGTATCAACGTAATTTTAACAAACTACACGAAATCAGTTAATTTCACAAAACGTATTTTTTTCGCATAAACAATAAAAATACCAACTCAACGAATTAAGTTAATTTCACCCAAAGGTTATTTTTAGCTCATTCAATAAAAATACCAAATCACTAAATTTAACACACCACTACACGAAATAACATTAACTTATTTTCAGTAAATTTTTCTCTCGGACAATAATGAACCATATTTTGTTTCTAATAGACGTCATTTTCTCTCACTCCGTAAACACAGTTTTTAACAGTTTTAACACTACCGCCATTGGCGCCATCTATCTGAGTTTCGTCGCATCGTCGCATTCTCGGCGCCATATTAGCAAAAAATAAATACGCGCTTATTGGTACATGATTCCGCACGAATCCACTAGGTGATGCTGTAGTGCAAGAAGCTACATAAAGAATTACGAAAAGTGAAATTTAGCTTTTTACGGGATTTTTTCTTAACATTGTTAATGGGTATTTTTTTTTATCGTGTTAATTTAATGGTTATAACTATTAACGCCCACTACTAGTTCCATCCATACCACCTGGATGGTTGGCGATCCTCTACCGTGCGCTTTACATGACACTTTCTGCCACGCACCTCCTCATTGTGGAATCAACTTCCCGCAGCGGTATTTCCGAACCGGTACGACATTCAAATCTTCAAGAAACGAGCCAATACTTTCCTAAAAGGCCAGCAACGCATTCGCATTCCTTCTGTAGCTGATGTCCATGGGCGGCGGTGATCACTTACCATCATGTGACCCGTTTGCTCCTTTGCCATGCTATATTATAAAAAAAATGTGATAAGTGGCAGACGAGCACCGACTTCTAGAATGTGGAATCTTCTAGAATATTCGAGAAAAACAGCTCCTTGAACATTGCTAACGAAGAATCAAGAAAATTATACACCATTGTAGACTATTCTGGAACCTTCCGCTACACTTCGAAACAAACAAGGGTAGTTACAAATAAGTAGTCTCACCTCCTCGGGCATTTTTCTAAACTGTCTGAGCGGCGACATGGACTGCCACATGCGGCGATCCACCATCTTGCACAGAGCCAGCGTTTTGTCAACCAGCTGAGCCCAACCTGTAAAACGAATAAACAATTAAATTCCTTTCATACTTCAGCATGAATGGAGTGATACCACGGCCTCACAGAAGACTGGCGTGAAGCAGCAGCTGTGTGTTTGTGATCAACTGATCACCGCACCGCATTAGGCAAGCGTGGTGATTAAGCCTAATCCCATCATAGTAGCGATGACTTGATTTCTATAATGGAGGCTTTTGCCCTGCAGTGGGACAGTATATTGGCTGATACTGTAACGGTTCTGACTCGTTACCTAATCAGAAAACCTTACCTATATTTTTCATTATTGGAAAATAATATAAAAAATAATAATAATTGAACAATTAAAAACTTAACTATATTAACAACACAACTAATAATTACGAACACTTAAATATTTACAAACAAGGAATAACACAAAACAATATTTACAATACTAATAAAAAACTTAAATACTAACATAATTAAACAAATATTAAAAACAATAGAAATGACTTCACATACTTAACCCGAAATATACGCAATAGTTAAACAGAGTGCAATATTGCTCTTCTAAATATTAAGTACCTAGATGAATGCAAAGATGACGGTGAGTGAAGGACAGGTTTTATCCGCGGGTCATCGATGTATGAATGTCCTCCCACATTCTGTACGCGCTGCGACTGTTGCAAGGACGCACCTATTACTCATATTGATATTCTTTAACTTGTTAAGTGGCTAACGTATTGGATTATCAACTTGAAATAATATTATTTTAGTGAAATTGTGTTACCCCGGTATCGGGTGAGTATTGCAAATATATTAATAAAATAGTTTAGCGAACACATAGGTATTTAGAAATCACTAGCTTAGTATTAGAACTGTACATAAAAAAAAAACTGTTACTGCTTGCATGTTAAGTAGTGAGCAAATTACTAGTAGTGTGAGCTGCATTAATATTAAATAACATGAAACCATTAATTGTATTTTTGAGTAGGGTGAACAATGGTACATAGTTACGTAATCGACCATGCCTTCCCGGTCAGCATAAAAGTGTGACCACATCTAGTAGTTTAATAAATATTAATAAATGTAAGCTACCAATTGTTAATTAGAGTAAAAAAAAAAAGGGAATTCTGTAGGAATAAATTTAGTGTGGTAAGGAAGTTATTAAATGTATGTACAAATTGTATAAAATAATCTAGATTCCGTGCATGCCTAATTATTTAGTCTTTAAATTTAATCCTAGCCTAAAAATTATTCTGTATGACTGCCGCATCATTAATTACTATTTTTTGCCAATAAATCAACTACCATCTGATCCGCTTACTTCAATACCGGCGGGATGTTGCAGTCATATAGAGGAAGTCAGACTTTTCTAAAAATGTCCGGTTCTCGCTTCCAGGGTCTTGGTTCCGGGAATTTTATTTATCTGGAGAAGCTTGGTCCCCTACCTTCGCCTGAGTCTCCAGATATCTTGCACACCCTACCTGCACTCCGCTGAGCTACCCTACTGCGCCGCGCATCTACTGAGGATACAAGGACAGTGGTCGTGATTTCCTAAGTAGCAGTAATCTCACGGTTGCCAGATTGAGAAGAGACCCACTCCCTGTAGACAATAAATCTACCAACTAAATATTTTTGATTTTTTTTATATTAGTTACCCTATTTTTATCTTTTTTTACCGTCCTTCTAAAAAGACTGGTACATTGGCGCCCAACTATAGGTTAATTGCATCCGTAAGGTTACTGTTTTTTTAGTAAAAAGCATCTAATAGTTTTTTCTGGTGTTGGCCTTAAACTAGTTTATAAGACTGATTATGCTAATATAATTTATGAGTCCTTGTGTGGTAACTTTTGTTATTAAACAATAAAATCTGTTAAACCTGTTTTTGAACCACACATCGATTTGTAGTTACGTCAACGGTAATTGTTACGTATTATTCACTAGTACGTTAACGATAATTGTTACGTATCTTGCTTCTATATTATTGTAATTAGCTGTAGTTTTTGCAATACCCACCCTACCATGTCGTACCCTATCAAGTTTCTGTCCCTACAAAAAGCCGAACTCGAATATGAAGTTGCGCTTCGTGGTGGTTCTGGTGATTCTGTTGAGGAATTGCGAAAACAAATTGTTAAACTGTCCCAACTAAATGCTTCTGAGGATATTACTGAATCACACTTAGAACCCAGTGATGACCTTAAAGCTGTTAAAGAGTCTCTTCTCAAAACACATAACTTTCTTTTGAATTTAAAAACTAAATTTGACAAAAACCTGTATGTAAGAACTGAGACACTACTAAATCACCTGTATCACCGCATTAATAGAATTACCAACGTACCTGAAGTGGCTGACATTTACAAGGTTTGTGTTTCAAATTGGAACCAATATTTTAAAGATTTGAATGCCTTGAAACCGCAGATTCCATCAACTAGAATTTTATCTACTTCAGATACAACTCCAGAACCAACCACTATATCTGTCTCGTGTGAACGCAGCCTTTCAGCAGACATAGGTAAACTTAAGTATTCCGGTAAAACCTGTGTTCACTCGTTCATACTAAAAGTCGAAGAATTTGTACAATCTCGTGGAATTTCTTTTGAAAAAATCCTATCATTAGCATTCGAAATTTTCACAGATGATGCGTTACATTGGTATCGCTACAAAAAAGACACAATTAATTCTTGGTCAGAACTGTGCACGCTGCTAAAACAGGATTTTAGTAGTAGTGATTATGATTATAAGCTCACCGCTGAGATTAGAATGCGTACACAGGGCGAGCAAGAAAATATTATCGTGTATGTTTCAATAATGCACGGACTATTTTCTCGCTTATGCAAACCATTGTCGGAAGAAAGTAAATTGGACATATTGCTTCATAACATTCGCCCTTGCTACGCGAACACTCTAGCCGCTACGCCCGAAATAAAAAGCATAGATGCCCTAGTCTCAACCTGCCGACATTATGAAAATGTGAAATCCAGATTCTCACAGTTTCATGAGCCCCCTAAAATATCGACTAACACCCTCGCACCTGAGTATGCTTACAAATCTTACATCTATACAAATAAAAATTTTGAAAACAATAAACAAAAATATTATAACTATAATTTAAATACAAGGCGGACTGCGTGACGTGCACCATGTCGCATGTGACGTCACGTCTAAGAATTGTCAAAGTAAACAAGACGCAAGTAAACTAAGTGTTGTTTATGCGTCGACTTAAACGTGACGTCATGCCGCTTATTACTGTCATATTTTATTTCACTGTCATCATGCTTGCTGCCTATTCATCATCATCATCAGCAACCCACACTCGTCCACTGCTGCACATAGGTCTCCCTTAATGCAAGCCACCGCTCCTGATTTTCGGCCACTCTCATCCAGCCCACACCAGCCAGCCTTCGAATGTCATCATCCCATCTTGTCGCAGGGCGTCCAACAATCCTCCTCCTCCTCAGGGAATGGTGTAATCCGACAGAGAACCAGAGTCACCGACATAGCCCACCGAATTAGCAAACTGAAGTGGCAGTGGGCTGGTCGCATTAGCCGCAGAACTGACAACCGTTGGAGCCGCGTCCTTGAGTGGAGACCGCGACTAGGTAAGCGTAGTGTTGCTACTTAGTATATACTGTCATATTTTATGATAATATCTCACCTCGATGCAGTACGATCTCGAATATCGCCCGCAGCAGCCTGCAGGCGGACTGGGTCACGTACACCATGTCGGCCATGAGCGCGAAGCCTTCCAGCTTGAGCTGCGATATGTACGCTTGGAGCAGCACGTTGATCTTGGCTGATGGCTCTTCTATGCTTTCTTTTATTGGTATCGGTACCTGGATAAATAAAAATAATTGAAACATGAGCGTAGAGGGTCCTTAGAAAATAGAAACTCACATATACCCAAAACTGGAATTCAAGACCAAAAAATCTACTACAATGTTGCTACTGCAATAAAATGATCGAACCATAATATACCCCTTTTTTCTAAAAACAGTCGCTGATGTAGTTTATTTATTGGAAATTGTGATTCTATAATTTAAAAAAATAATATTATTAACTTTTTTTCATTTAAATACAAGACACTTTAATAAAAACTTAACCATCCGTAATTTTAGTTTTCAAAGATGGTATTACGCTTGTAACACTTCAGGTGTTAATAACATTTAGTATCTACCCATAACATTTTAACAATGTATGGAAACTTGACAGTTTAGTCTGCATAATAAGACATGCCAAAAAGGTTGGCGAAACCTGAAAACGTCACTTGAAAATGACATAAGTGACAGTGACGTATCTGTCGTAGATTTTTTAGTCTTGAATTCCAGTTTGGAGTACCTAAAGGTTATTTAAGGTTATACTCATATCGGCACGGTCAAAGTATGATGAGGGCATATCTGACGATTGTCTTCTTCTTACAAGTTACAACTCACCCTCTCCATAAGCTTATGCAACTCCGTCTTCTCTTCCTCTCTCACAGCGATATGCTTAAACTCGCCAGAAAGAGAGAACACTCTAAACAACTCGATCTCCCCCAGCGTAGGCCTCAGGAGTTGGTTGTAGCACTGCATCGTTTCGTACGTGCAGTAGAAGTGGGAGGCGATCCGACCTAGTTCCGTGGGCTGGAAGTGGCCAGACTTGCGTTCGTATTTTATTAGGCCGGCCCTGGGGAAAGAATTTGGGAGTTATTTCAAAATTCAAAGATTATTTATTTGTGATACACAGGTATAAAAGATGTAGATATGTACAGGATGTAACTGTGAACATTAACATCACTTTAACCACGTGTTCTACCAACCATTTTGAACAACATTTGTTCAACGACTTTTCGAAATTAATCGATTTTAATTTCTTTTCCCCATACAAAATTACCAAGTCACGTGATCGACTTTGTATGAAAAGTTGTATTTTTTTTAATGCGAGTTCCGAAAAGTCACAAAACTAATGTTCTTCAGAATGGTGGATGGCACACGTGGTTAAAGGGATGTAAATGTTCACAGATACACCCTGTACAATAATAGTAGTGATGTGCCATCTGGCGTACAAATATCGCGTTTACTTCGCGTTGTGAGCGAGGGCACCGAAGGCCCTATTGGGGGGAAGGGGTTAAAGGTTGGCAGCGCATTTGTGACTTTACTGGTGTTGCAGGTCTACTCGTCTCAATCGCAATCTGTTATAGTTTTTATGCCGTTTGTCTGAGCTATTTCTTTAAATAAAAGCGCTTTCGACTACGGCTACCACTTTTGTACATTTAGGGCCTCGTTCGTCACCTCTGAGTAAAGTTTCAAGTAATTTACTCTTTAATTAAAGTGGGTTCGGAGAAAAATGGCCCCTGGTCCGCAGCCCCTAGCCTTAACAATTTAAATAATATTCAATACAAGGACCCACTTTAATTGAAGAGTAAATTACTTGACACTTTACTCAGAGCCCTTACTGTGTTAAGTTTAGGAGGCATAGATATACCTGCTCTCTTGCTGTGTTTTCCAGTGACTAGCGTCCAATCTTAGCATCAAATGTGCGCCCGAGGGGATACGTTAATAAACGACGATATGCGCGTGGTATGTGCGTGGTGTGTACAGGTGTGCGCGCGACTCACTTGTCCAGCAGGCTGGCGGCCGTGTGCGCTAGGTCGGCGCGGTGCAGCTCCAGCGGCGGGTGTACAGGTGTGTGCGTGGTGTGTACAGGTGTGCGCGCGACTCACTTGTCCAGCAGGCTGGCGGCCGTGTGCGCTAGGTCGGCGCGGTGCAGCTCCAGCGGCGGGTGTACAGGTGTGTGCGTGGTGTGTACAGGTGTGCGCGCGACTCACTTGTCCAGCAGGCTGGCGGCCGTGTGCGCTAGGTCGGCGCGGTGCAGCTCCAGCGGCGGGTGTACAGGTGTGTGCGTGGTGTGTACAGGTGTGCGCGCGACTCACTTGTCCAGCAGGCTGGCGGCCGTGTGCGCTAGGTCGGCGCGGTGCAGCTCCAGCGGCGGGTGTACAGGTGTGTGCGTGGTGTGTACAGGTGTGCGCGCGACTCACTTGTCCAGCAGGCTGGCGGCCGTGTGCGCTAGGTCGGCGCGGTGCAGCTCCAGCGGCGGGTGTACAGGTGTGTGCGTGGTGTGTACAGGTGTGCGCGCGACTCACTTGTCCAGCAGGCTGGCGGCCGTGTGCGCTAGGTCGGCGCGGTGCAGCTCCAGCGGCGGGTGTACAGGTGTGTGCGTGGTGTGTACAGGTGTGCGCGCGACTCACTTGTCCAGCAGGCTGGCGGCCGTGTGCGCTAGGTCGGCGCGGTGCAGCTCCAGCGGCGGGTGTACAGGTGTGTGCGTGGTGTGTACAGGTGTGCGCGCGACTCACTTGTCCAGCAGGCTGGCGGCCGTGTGCGCTAGGTCGGCGCGGTGCAGCTCCAGCGGCGGGTGTACAGGTGTGTGCGTGGTGTGTACAGGTGTGCGCGCGACTCACTTGTCCAGCAGGCTGGCGGCCGTGTGCGCTAGGTCGGCGCGGTGCAGCTCCAGCGGCGGGTGTACAGGTGTGTGCGTGGTGTGTACAGGTGTGCGCGCGACTCACTTGTCCAGCAGGCTGGCGGCCGTGTGCGCTAGGTCGGCGCGGTGCAGCTCCAGCGGCGGGTGTACAGGTGTGTGCGTGGTGTGTACAGGTGTGCGCGCGACTCACTTGTCCAGCAGGCTGGCGGCCGTGTGCGCTAGGTCGGCGCGGTGCAGCTCCAGCGGCGGGTGTACAGGTGTGTGCGTGGTGTGTACAGGTGTGCGCGCGACTCACTTGTCCAGCAGGCTGGCGGCCGTGTGCGCTAGGTCGGCGCGGTGCAGCTCCAGCGGCGGGTGTACAGGTGTGTGCGTGGTGTGTACAGGTGTGCGCGCGACTCACTTGTCCAGCAGGGCTGGCGGCCGTGTGCGCTAGGTCGGCGCGGTGCAGCTCCAGCGGCGGGTGTACAGGTGTGTGCGTGGTGTGTACAGGTGTGCGCGCGACTCACTTGTCCAGCAGGCTGGCGGCCGTGTGCGCTAGGTCGGCGCGGTGCAGCTCCAGCGGCGGGTGTACAGGTGTGTGCGTGGTGTGTACAGGTGTGCGCGCGACTCACTTGTCCAGCAGGCTGGCGGCCGTGTGCGCTAGGTCGGCGCGGTGCAGCTCCAGCGGCGGGTGTACAGGTGTGTGCGTGGTGTGTACAGGTGTGCGCGCGACTCACTTGTCCAGCAGGCTGGCGGCCGTGTGCGCTAGGTCGGCGCGGTGCAGCTCCAGCGGCGGGTGTACAGGTGTGCGCGTGGTGTGTACAGGTGTGCGCGCGACTCACTCGTCCAGCAGGCTGGCGGCCGTGTGCGCTAGGTCGGCGCGGTGCAGCTCCAGCGGCGGGTGTACAGGTGTGTGCGTGGTGTGTACAGGTGTGCGCGCGACTCACTTGTCCAGCAGGCTGGCGGCCGTGTGCGCTAGGTCGGCGCGGTGCAGCTCCAGCGGCGGGTGTACAGGTGTGCGCGTGGTGTGTACAGGTGTGCGCGCGACTCACTTGTCCAGCAGGCTGGCGGCCGTGTGCGCTAGGTCGGCGCGGTGCAGCTCCAGCGGCGGGTGTACAGGTGTGTGCGTGGTGTGTACAGGTGTGCGCGCGACTCACTTGTCCAGCAGGCTGGCGGCCGTGTGCGCTAGGTCGGCGCGGTGCAGCTCCAGCGGCGGGTGTACAGGTGTGTGCGTGGTGTGTACAGGTGTGCGCGCGACTCACTTGTCCAGCAGGCTGGCGGCCGTGTGCGCTAGGTCGGCGCGGTGCAGCTCCAGCGGCGGGTGTACAGGTGTGTGCGTGGTGTGTACAGGTGTGCGCGCGACTCACTTGTCCAGCAGGCTGGCGGCCGTGTGCGCTAGGTCGGCGCGGTGCAGCTCCAGCGGCGGGTGTACAGGTGTGTGCGTGGTGTGTACAGGTGTGCGCGCGACTCACTTGTCCAGCAGGCTGGCGGCCGTGTGCGCTAGGTCGGCGCGGTGCAGCTCCAGCGGCGGGTGTACAGGTGTGTGCGTGGTGTGTACAGGTGTGCGCGCGACTCACTTGTCCAGCAGGCTGGCGGCCGTGTGCGCTAGGTCGGCGCGGTGCAGCTCCAGCGGCGGGTGTACAGGTGTGCGCGTGGTGTGTACAGGTGTGCGCGCGACTCACTTGTCCAGCAGGCTGGCGGCCGTGTGCGCTAGGTCGGCGCGGTGCAGCTCCAGCGGCGGGTGTACAGGTGTGTGCGTGGTGTGTACAGGTGTGCGCGCGACTCACTTGTCCAGCAGGCTGGCGGCCGTGTGCGCTAGGTCGGCGCGGTGCAGCTCCAGCGGCGGGTGTACAGGTGTGTGCGTGGTGTGTACAGGTGTGCGCGCGACTCACTTGTCCAGCAGGGCTGGCGGCCGTGTGCGCTAGGTCGGCGCGGCGCAGCTCCAGCGGCGGGTGTACAGGTGTGCGCGTGGTGTGTACAGGTGTGCGCGCGACTCACTTGTCCAGCAGGCTGGCGGCCGTGTGCGCTAGGTCGGCGCGGTGCAGCTCCAGCAGCGGATCCTCCTCCAGCTTCTCCGGCGTGATGCCGTACAGCGCCGGCTGGCGCAGCATGCGGATGTACAGGTATGTGTAGCCTGTGAAAACAAATAGAATAGAATAGAATATAAATAATTTATTCAGTACTGGATATACAAATTACAAATAACTTAATGTTAGAACTAGCGGCCGCCCGCGACTTCGTCCGCGTGGAAAAGTAACTTTTTACCCCCCTTTAACCCCTTACAACCCCCTTAATATTATTATGTTGATACAACTTAAACAAATTATTTCTACCAAATTTGGTACCATAAAAACGGTCATTGTGACTAAACCTTAAAAGATAGACATATGCCGTCGCACAGTGGTCCCGATTTATTAAATGGTGGACATACGATCAAAGTTGCAAATTCAACGTAATAAAAAATAGTTTCTGGTAGCCAATAAAGTGCCGATTATTTATTGTTTTACAACTTTTCATAAAAATGACTTCTTCATACTTAAAAAAAATATTTAAGAAAAAAATGTATGGGAAAAAATCTTTTTAATTTTTTTTCTCCTTTGATTTGCAAAGATTAGCAGTCAAACCATATAAGATAGTAAGGGACTACTGTCCTTGACTCGACAACATAAACATTTGGTGCGTATCCCTGCAGCCTTGGGACTTGCAGCATTCTGAAGTTTTTTATTTTTATTCTTGTCTTTTTCCACATTTTAAACGTTTATATAAGGAAATTATTTCGAAAGTGTTTATTTTGTGGACACATACAACCACTCGCTCAGAACTAGAAGCTACAGAGAGAAGAAAAGACGTTCAGAGTTACTTTTAGAATATTCGACAGAAGAACTTGGTTTTGTTCAGTGGCAAGGTTAAAAATAGAGGTGAATAATGATTTAGCTAGTGTTATAGATCATATTATAACGAAGAATCCGGAGAGTGTTGCAGTCGTTCAAAACGCTTTGTTTGGAAAGAAGAAGCAAAAATTCTTGATCAAGTTCCTCAATACATCATTGAATCTATCTAAGTGGAAGTATTTGTGCCTTAGAAAAGTGTTAGCTGAGTATGGTGTTCCTGTTTTGCCTTGAAGCTAAGAAGAGATGTTATCCAGTGGACATAGAAATATCTGAAAGGGGGCTAAAGTGAAGCTTCAAGCATTATTGGACTTAACAGTTCAGAAAATTCTGCGAGTGGTTGGTACTCGTGTGCAATGGATTCTTCAGCTGAGGGATTAAGTTTTTTTTTTATTTACTAGAGGTGGCAAACAAGCAAGCGGGTCACCTGCTGGTAAGCAATCTCCGCTGCACATGAATATCTACGAGATCAGAGAGGTCGCTGATGTGTTGCCGGCCTTTTAAGAAGGAGTACTCTCGTTTCTTGAAGGTCCCTAAGTCATAGCCGTCAGGAAATACTGCCACAGCTAAACTTTTCTACAAGGCTGGGGTTCGCGGAAGAAAATTCCTCGAAAAACGCACAGTGCTAGATCGCCAACCATCAAGATGATGAGGATGGAATGACAGCCGCTTGCGTGAAGTTGATAAGCAAATAGGGTTTTGGTGGTGCTTCTTGACAAAGCACTATAAACTAAGAAGCCATGATCTTCATATGACCATGATTGATCTCCAGTCCATTCCATTTCGTGATATGTTGTTATCTACCTCTCTTTTATTGCAGCTTCTTCTTGTTTGATGTGTTCCGCTGTCTCCTTGCAAAATTCAAACCTGATAGGCCTACAAAAAGTTGTAGAAGAAGGCTTTTCCCCATAAGGTCGAATGACTTGAAACGAGCTTTAGGGGAACAAAGCTTGACATAAAAACTGATGAGTCATCGAAATATGCATCTTCACTTCTAGTTTATAGTTGCTTTGTGAAAAAGCACCATCAAAATCCCATTTACTTATCAACTTTTATCCCTCAGCTGAAGAATCCACATGAGTACCAACCACTCGCAGAATTTTCTGAATTGTTGAGTCCAATAATGCTTGAAGCTTCACTTTAGCCCCCCTTTCAGATATTTCTATATCCTCTGGATAGCATATCTTCTTAGCTTCAAAGAGTTTTTGATAAGAAGGCAAAACAGGAACACCATACTCAGCTAACACTTTTCTAAGGCACAAATACTTCCACTTAGATAGATTCAATGATGTATTGAGGGCTAGAACATGATCTTGATTAAGACACAAAATAAACACTTTCGAAATAATTTCCTTATAGAAACTTTTAAAATGTGGAAAAAGACAAGAATAAAAATAAAAACTTCAGAATGCTGCAAGTCCCAAGGCTGCAGGGATACGCACCAAATGTTTATGCTGGCGAGTCAAGGACAGTAGTCCCATACTATCTTATATGGTTAGACTGCTAATCTTTGCAAATCAAAGGAGAAAAAAAATTAAAAAGATTTTTTCCCATACATTTTTTTCTTAAGTATTTTTTTTAAGTATGAAGGAGTCATTTTTATGAAAAGTTGTAAAACAATAAATAATCGGCATTTTATTGGCTACCAGAAACTATTTTTTATTACGTTGAATTTGCAACTTTGATCGTATGTCCACCATTTAATAAATCGGGACCACTGTGCGTCGCGGACTTTTTTTTAGATCATGTATAGAGGAATAATTCTTTCATACATATTTTTTGTGTATCTTGAACCGTTTTCGCAGCGAACGCAAAGAAAGCCTTCAAAAATGAATATTTTTCCCCGTTTTTTACACATTTACCGCTATGTCTTTGCTCCTATTGGTCATAGCGTAATGTTATTTAGCCTATAGCCTTCCTCGATAAATGGACTATCCAACCAAAAAAGAATTATTCAAATCGCACCAGTAGTTCGGAGATTAGCGCGTTCAAACAAACAAACAAACTCTTCAGCTTTATTATATTAGTATAGATACTGACAAAAAAAACCGGTTAAGACCGTGTCGGACATGCACATGAAAGGGTTCCGTAGGCATAAGATGGGCCAACCAAAGATTTAAATCAGCGGTCGTCACACTTTACTCTTCAAGGGCCACATATCAATATGAACGTCAGGGCCCGGGCCGCAGTATATGCGTTTCAAGAACTTTTGCATAGGTACTTAACTTATCCATAGTAGTCCACACTATTCATATAAATGCGAAAATGTATCTATTACTTCTCTACTCAAAAACAACTAAACTGATTTCTGATAATTACGAATATGTAGTTGACTAGTAAGTAAATAAATCTACTACATCGCGGGCAGCATGCGGCCCGAGGGCCGCAGTTTGACGACCACGGATTTAAATCATAGATGCCCTCACCATACTTTGACCGCGCCGATTTAAGTCAAACCTTCAACTCGACCGGAGTGATACCACTGCCTCACAGAAAACCGGCGTGAAGCAGCCCCTGTGCTGTGTTTCGCCGAGTGAGTGAGGGCACCGGAAGCCCACCCGGGGGGAAGGGGATAAAAGGTTGGCTGCGCACTTGTAGCTCCACTAGTGTTGCAAGTGTCCATGAGCGGCGGCAATTGCTTACCTACTTTTCTGCCACCTATCACATAACCATAAAAAAAATCGGCGTAGTCATATACAGGGTGTATTTATAAACACTTTCATCCCTTTAACCAAGTGGTCTACCTATCATTCTGAGGAAAATTTTGTTCTATTACTTTTGGAATATCGCCACAGAATACTTAATAGTACATGTACAGAAAGCCCACTCCTAAAACCCGTTTATGGAAATGAAGACTCAGGCTACCATAACATAACGTTGAAATTCCGACCGCCCAGCGTTCAATGCCTACCATTATTCATACCTAGAAGTGCGTTCTCTTTCTATGGCAAGCAACTGTCGCGCGTGCGTCGCCGCTCGTTCGTGATTTTCTACTAATTTGCCCCTCCGGAGGGGACGCCGCATGTACTTGCAAGTTGGGACAGGCCTGATATCGCATAAAAAATATTCAATATTTCATACAAAGTCTGTGTCCTGAACACATTACAGGCCCATAAACAAAAAAAAAAGTGTAAAATCATTATAAAACCTACCCAGCCAAGTCACAGTATCCCGTATGCTCTGCACCGACCCCAGCACTACCTCGGCGTTGAGCATGTCGGGCAGCTTGCCGACCAGCTGCGACTCGATCGGCAGTTGCTGGTTTAACAGCGACAGGTAGTACTGCAGCTCCGAGTAGTTTGTTATGAGGATGCCTGCGGACGAAATAAGCTAGGTTAGTTAAAAAAATAATACGTAATAAGTATAATCATAAACCACTAGACAACTATACCCAAAACTGGAATTCGAGACCAAAAAATCTACTTCAATGTTGCTACTGCAATAAAATGATCGTACCATAGTATACCCCTTTTTTTCTAAAAACACTCGCTAATGTTATTTATTTATTGGTAATTTTGATTCTATAATTTAAAAAAATATTACTTTTTTTTCACATAAATACAAGACACTTTAATAAAAACTTAACCATCCGTAATTTTAGTTTTCAAAGATGGTATTGCGCTTGCAACACTTCAGGTGTTAATAACATTTGGTATCTACCTACAACATTTTAACAATGTATGAAAACTTGACAGTTTAGTCTGCTTAATAAGAAAAATAATGCCAAAAAGGTTGGCGAAACCTAAAAACGTCACTTGAGAATGACATAAGTGACTTTAACACATTTGACAGTGACGTATCTGTCGTAGATTTTTTGGTCTTGTATTTCAGTTTAGAGATAGGTTAGTTAAAAAAATTATCCGTAATAAGTATAATCATAAACCACTAGACAACTAGTTCGTGATCTCAAGATTCCGGGTTGGATTCCAATTCGAGCAAAATGTGTTTCGAATTTTTCAAACATAGCTCGCGTTTGTGATCACCGCACCGCTTTAGGCAAGCGTGGTGATTAAGCCTAATCCCATCATAGTAGTGATGACTGGATTTCTATGATGGAGACCTTTGCCCTGCAGTGGGACAGTATATAGGCGGGTACTTCTACTTACTACTTCGGGTACATCTTATCTCTCTATCTATCTCACCCTCTCCCTTGGTGTCGTACTGCGGCCGACCAGCCCTGCCCAGCATCTGCAGCACGTCGAGGGCCCCCAGCTCGCTCCAGCGGCCCTTCTCCGGCGAGTACACCTGCGTGCCCTTCACTATCACCGTGTGAGCGGGCAGGTTCACTCCCCACGCCAGGGTCGCTGTGGACACCAGCACCTGTAGGTGGACAAGTCATAGAATGAAGGAATGAATGAATAAATAGGGTATTTGACAAAAAAAAATTATGTGTTTAATCAAAAGACCTCTCAATTTAAGAAACATTATTGAAAGAATTGCTTGATTCTGATTTGAATAACCTGAGATATCACAACTTTAAGAGCACATATTTTGGGCAAGCCCAAAAAACGCTCTATACAAATGGCTACAGGCAAGTGACGTCACACGCTTGTATCTTGTATGCGCGTCTAGTAAATTTTGTTTGGTAGCTATATCAAAATGTTTCGTTGTAAGTAAATGGTTTCATAATAAAAGTTGTGGAAAATGTACGGGTAGTTCAATGATATAATTTTTTTTTTAAATTGTATACTTTAAAAATGGACTTGCCCATGAAACTTTGAATGCTCATAAAACCAGCTAGACGTTATATTTTTAACTGAAAATGGTGGCCATTGGTTCTCATTTACCAGTATTTTGGAAAAGTATAAATATTTTTTACTATATCGAATTAGTCAAATACCCTATGTGGGAGAATGAATTTAATTTTGGGAGAGCCACGGCATGAATGGGCCGGCTCGACCGGAGTGATACCACTGCCTCACAGAAAACCGGCGTGAAGCAGCCCCTGTGCTGTGTTTCACCGAATGAGTCAGGGTACCGGAGGCTCACCGGGGGGAAAGGGATAAAAGGTTGGCAGCGCACTTTTAACTCCACTGATGTTGCAAGTGTCCATGGGCGACGGCAATTGCTTGCCTGCTACCTATCACATAAAAAATAGCATTTATTTTGCCATTCATTTAGAATGAATGAAGCACAAATAAGAAAACACAACAAAAAATTAAAAAAAAAACAAGTATCCGCTCAAGAACACGATGACACTTAACGAAAAGGTCATAGGATTAACCTCGTAAGGCTCAGACGGCAGACACAATGGAAAATCAATTGTTTTATGCCTTTTAAAAGGCTTTTGGGCCTTACGACGTTAAGTGATGCAGATTTAGGGTCAATGGCATTATGGACCTAGCACCACACGGTTTCCCAGTTATCTGCACTGCAGGATCCCGTTTTAGGGGAAATGTATTGCTCAAAACTGACAATATCAGAAGTGAGCAGACACGCAACTCACGTGACCGACTTTATATGAAAAGTTGAATTCTTTTATGCGAATTTCTACAAGTAAGTAATAAATAAATGTTGTTCAGAATGCTTAGCAAAAAACGTAGCTAAAGGGATGTAAATGTTCACAGATACACCCTGTATTATATACTAGATTTTGCCCACGGCTCGTTAAATTCAGGGTAGCACAAAAATAGCCTATGTTACTTACTCTCTATCTCTTCAACTATATCCACTTAAAAAATTACGTCAATTCGTCGCTCCGTTTTGCCGTGAAAGAAAGACAAACATACAGACAGACAGACACACTTTCCCATTTATAATATTAGTATGGATTCTAGCGTGCATACGACCATTCCGCGTGGTGGGATCCTGCCTAGCTTATTATTCTAGTTTTTATGCTATAGTCTATTCCAATTGTGAAGTCCTTTTAAAAAGATGTTCATAGTACAGTACGAAGGAAGTACCCTTAGACATCGATCCTCGGTTTGCAGGGCTGGAATACCGGGTTAAAATTCGCAACCAGGTTTCGCGCAGCTTCATACATTTTGAAAAGAGCGTTTTGATTTCGATTCCACTCGTTGAAACCGGTATTATTTCTGGTTAAGCTCGTAGACCGTTTAGGTTTTGATTCCGCTCCCAAAACCTGGTTAAAACCAAAATGATTTCGCTCGCTCCGCCCATATAATGATTGAAAGGGAAAGAGAAGACGATATTTATGCTTGTGGCTGCAAGCATCTCGTCCAATCGCGTCACGTCCTGCCCGCAGATAAAAAGAGACAAAATATATCGCTGCACTATTCACGCGCATCGTGGAATTAACCAGGTTTATCCCAGAAGCAATATCGCTCGCGAATCGGTTCCGCTCCGAACGAACACTTACGAAAAAACCTGTTTGAGATCGATACCGGTTTCCAGCCCTGTCGATTTGTAACCAATTTTAATCGAATTAACTTTCAACAACTAAGATTTATAAAGACTGCGAAAACAGACTATATTTATTGATATCTCACCTGTATATGCCTATCAGCAAACAGATCCTCAACCAGCGTGCGGTCCACGCGACTCATCCCGGCGTGGTGGATGGCGAACCCGTACGGGAGCAGCTCGCGCAGTTCCGGGTTCTTCACCTGCTCAGCTTCGGTGCGGAGGACTTCCATGCTGGCTGAACCCTCCCTGGATGGAGGGAAAAAAAAAAGATTGTTCATGTGTGGCAAACAAACAGACGGACCACCTGATTGTAGGCGTAGCCAGGGAGGCGTTTCGGATCCAGGAGACCTATTTTTGAATTGGCGTCTCACTAAAAAATGTGTGACTCGCATGATTTTTGACATCCACATTTTTGAATCATTCGAAAACGAGCGTTTGCAACGAGTGGTGTAAACCACTCGTTTCCGTGAGGCGAGTGGACGCATTTACGACAAATCACACGTCAAATATTAACGAGTTAACACTATACTCGTACTTTGACAACATTGGCGACACACTAAGCGAGTGATTTCAAAAATAGAGAAAATTATGAATCATGCGACTCACGAGACGACGTGACTTGCAAAACGAGTAGTTTTGTTTGGACGAAGCGAAAATTCAAAAATAGGTCTCCTGGCTAGCCCCCAGGCTCGGTTTAAGATAAGTCTTTTGAAAAAGGTCTCTATAACTATGATATATGTATTATATTACATTTTTTTTTTTCTTATGCATAAATTCTCTTTTTCATATTTCATTGTTTGTTTTCCTTGTTTTTCTCCGTAATTTTCGCACCTAACGTATTTCTATCAGTGAAGACTGAAGACCTGTTATGTGATACCCATTGTAAAAAATATTGTGTGTGACAAATGTTATATTTCCAAATAAAACAAAACAAAATGAAATTATAGTATTCTTTTTATGTAGCAGAGATTAGGTTGGAGAGGCGTATGTCCAGCAGTGGACTGCAACAGGCTGATGATGATGATGATCAGATTAGGTAGCAGACAAGCAGGCGGATCACCTGATGGTAAGCAATTGCCGCCGCCCATGGATACATGCAACACCAGTGGAGTCACTAGTGCGCTGCTAACCTTTGGATGGTTTAGTTTTGTTATTTTTATTATATACTCGAACAAACTCCCTTAAAAAATCAAAAGAAGGGCCCATTCTTTTTGATTTTTTAAGAGCATAGAGAGATATTCTTTAGTGCATAGATATTTTATTGAAAAAAGAGTCCAAACCCATTGTAGGTTAGTTATTTATACCAAAGATAATTTTGTATCACAAGTGGATTATTGTAAGTTATTTTGTTGAAATGAAACTCTGTAACTTATTACTATTTGAAAAGAGCAACTACTGAGTTTCTTGCTGGTGTCTTCTCAGTAGAAATCGACGTTCCGAACCAGTGGTAGATTATATTATGTTTTGACATACATAAGTGTTCTGTATGGACCTAACTTGAATAAAGATTATTTCTATTTCTAGTAATTTTATCTGTCTACAACCCCATAGTTTTAAATCGATTCTTATTCTATATCCGGTCTTACCTCAGAAACTGTCCAAGGGTATCCTTTTCCAGGCACATGTCCCGTATGGCTCGGGCTGTTTTACCCGTCTCTTTCCTCGAGTGCACAAATACCAGGATCTGCAAATAAATGTTAAGTTATAAAAGAAATCACACAACATCTCATATATTGACTTGATTAAGTACTAAGTAGCTTTAGCACTTGTGTTACAGATATCAGACAACAGCGGAAACATAAATATAATATTTAAATACATATACAAACATAAGTGTTTATTACACGAATGTTTGTCAAGGGTGGGGTCGAACTCACGACCTTTGGCGAATGATATATGGTACAATATTCATTTTAAAAACTCTGACCCCTATTTTTATAACCAATAGGGTTACCATACCCTATGACATAAACGGAAGTGGCGCCGCCATCGATTAATTTCATGAGTTTATTGACACATTAGAATATCATTTAAAAAAAGGAAAAATACGGTTTTGCGGAAAATTTTCCAGAATTTATAACTTTCTTAGCCGAATTTTCGAGATGTAATTTTTGAGCCTAAGTCCCGCTTTGAGCCAAAGTCCCGATTTGAGCCAAAGTCCCTCGTCATCGTTCATGACTTGGCACCTCTTCAGCGTCTTCTTCCCGCTCACTCCCATGTACTTTTGAGCCAAAGTCCTGTTTTGAGCCAAAGTCCTGTTTTGAGCCAAAGTCTCGTTTTGAGCCACAGTGGTCAGTAACATACCTGATTCCTCCCCGCGTGTTCCATGGTCTTCTCGTAGACGATATCGTTCATGACTTGGAACCTCTTCAGCGCCTTCTTCTCTGTCACTCCTATGTACTGCTGCTCCAGGGCGACGGGTCTGTTGAGGAAAAAAAATGTTTTTTTTTTATTAGACTATAGGCCAACGCTTGACCACAATCGCACCCGATGGAAAGTGACGATGAGGCCTATACTCTGATTCATAATCATGTAAAGTAAACTAACAGATGTCAATGTGTCATCCCCATACATTATCACTCAATTTGACACATGCAAAATGTCAAAATGCATAGAAACTTGTCATTTTCATCTGTCAGTTTACTTTACATGATTGTGAATCAGAGTATAGGATGACACGCGTTTGCCTAGGAGATGCCTGTTCACTCTTGCCTTATGATGTCCAGACTATAATGGTCGAGAGAAAACAGACCTTGGCAGGGACCGATGCAGACCAATATCGGGATGATGAGAGCAGCAAAAGTTTGATATAACTTTAAGACCATCAATGTTGAGTTTACAATAAGTCGAATATTAATAGCATAAGATGATAAACATTATGTACCATTGTAAACTTGTTGTGGTATCAATAGATTTAAAAAAAACTGTCTCTTTCTTAAACATAATTTTGTACGGCGCTTGTAGGAAACACAAGCCTAGTGACGTCATTAATAGCGGATCGCTATCCTTTTCTGATTGGGAACTTTGCAACTCTATATTTTTGGAACTAATGATGCAATAAATTTTAAAAAAGTCATAAAATAACCTATTTTAAACTGAAATATTAAGTGTTTCTCGATTTAACACCATCAGGTGATCCGCCTGCTCGTCTGCTACCTATCAAATAAAAAAAAAAAGCGAATCAGGCATTGGCATTTAACGGTGTATATGCTAATACCGTTGGGGTAGAAAAGTTCTTGAGTGGAGACCGCGACTCGGAAAGCGTAGTGTAGGACGGCCTCCGGCTAGATGGAGTGACGATCTGCGAAAGGCTGTTGGTACAGAGTGGATGTGTCTGGCCGATGACAACGTGAAATGATGAACATTGGGGGAGGCCTATGACCAGCAGTGGACTGAGACTGGCTGATGATGATGATGATGCTCATACTTTATTGTACTTTACTATACATTAATAGTGAACGCACCTGAAGGAGTTATCGAAGTAGAAGAGTCCTTTCTCGGGGCGCACGCGCAGGAACGCCGCCACGTCCGTGTAGTTCGGCAACGTGGCTGACAGACCCACCAGACGGACCTAGGAAACACACATTTTATTAATTTAATTTGTTATAGCCTCTTGCAACTTCAGGCCAAGGACTAGATAAGTAGTGCAGGATCGACCGATGTCGCGTTCTCTTGTGTGGCAGACCAAGGGACCATTCAAGTATTACGTAAGCAGATTTTTAAGGAAATTTAACCCCCCTCAAAATGTTTGTTGACAAGGGGCCTTGTCAGCAAAAATCCTACTACTATTATAAAGGCGAAAGTTTGTAAGGATGTATGGATGTTTGTTACTCTTTCACGTAAAAACTACTGAATGGATTTGAATGAAACTTTACCACAATATAGCTTATACACCAGAATAACACATAGGCTACAATTTATAAAAATATATTGTGTGGATTGTCCAAAATATGACGGTAAGTGTCAATAATTAACTCCACGCGTACGAAGTCGCGGGCGGCCGCTAGTGGTCCATAAATTATACTTTTTCTTTCTGAATTTATCAAAAGTAAGCAGAGCCAAGAGCCCCAAGAACCAAGAGATAAAAGCTACCGTACTGAAGATTCACATCGATCCGCCATTTTGTAGTAATTTTTCATTTGGTCGGGTTATATAGACCCTTACGGTGATGAAGAGGAACGGCAACAAATGCTGAATGACTGGAACAGGAACGAGATAGGACCAGTATACCATCAAGAGATGGTCAACTCTGCAGAAGGTTTTCGACGGTTGCGTGCGTTTGCACACAAAAGGCTTGACATTAGGAAGGAGTTCGATTGATGTGGAACTGCCCGAGCGCGAGTCGCTTGTGCTGTGGTGTTTCACGCCCCATTTGGGGAGAAGTGACATTGAGATGGGCTAAAGACACAGACTTTGTAGGGAGTGAAGAAACGCACCGGGGAAAGAGCCCTTTGCAAGTGTCTGGTGAGCGTCTCCCAAGATTCGGTCCGTATGCCGAGACGGTAGGACGGACCGTGGGCTGGTGGAGGGACCTGTGTCTTATTAAGTACTAGCGGCCGCCCGCGACTTCGTCCGCGTGGAAAAGTAACTTTTTACCCCCCTTTCAACCCCTTACCCCAATAAAAAGTAGCCTATGTCCTTTCTCAGGGTCTAGATTATCTGTGTACCAAATTTCATTTAAATCCGTTGAGTAGTTTTGGCGTGAAAGAGTAGCAGACAGACAGACAGACAGAGTTACTTTCGCATTTATAATATTAGTATGGATAAACGGTATTTAGGAGTGGGCTTTCTGTACTTGTACTACTAAGTATTGTGGTATAGTATGAGTGCATACCTCCTCCTGCGTCTGCTCGACGGTCCGCAGCGTGCGCGCCACCAGCGCCTCCAGGTCCGGGAACAGGGAGGGCGGTGTGCCAGTGTAGTATGAGTGGCATACCTCCTCCTGCGTCTGCTCGACGGTCCGCAGCGTGCGCGCCACCAGCGCCTCCAGGTCCGGGAACAGGGAGGGCGGTGTGCCAGTGTAGTATGAGTGGCATACCTCCTCCTGCGTCTGCTCGACGGTCCGCAGCGTGCGCGCCACCAGCGCCTCCAGGTCCGGGAACAGGGAGGGCGGTGTGCCAGTGTAGTATGAGTGGCATACCTCCTCCTGCGTCTGCTCGACGGTCCGCAGCGTCGCGCGCCACCAGCGCCTCCAGGTCCGGGAACAGGGAGGGCGGTGTGGCCAGTGTAGTATGAGTGGCATACCTCCTCCTGCGTCTGCTCGACGGTCCGCAGCGTGCGCGCCACCAGCGCCTCCAGGTCCGGGAACAGGGAGGGCGGTGTGCCAGTGTAGTATGAGTGGCATACCTCCTCCTGCGTCTGCTCGACGGTCCGCAGCGTGCGCGCCACCAGCGCCTCCAGGTCCGGAACAGGGAGGGCGGTGTGCCAGTGTAGTATGAGTGTCATACCTCCTCCTTCGTCGCTCGACGGTCCGCAGCGTGCGCGCCACCAGCGCCTCCAGGTCCGGGAACAGGGATGGGCGGTGTGCCAGTGTAGTATGAGTGGCATACCTCCTCCTGCGTCTGCTCGACGGTCCGCAGCGTGCGCGCCACCAGCGCCTCCAGCACGGGCCCGCGCTCGTCGTGCAGCAGGTGCACCTCGTCGATGATGATCAGACGCACCAGGTTCGTGAACGACCGCTCGCGCCTGGGAACCAAATGTAGGCATTTTGTAAACATTCAAAAGGCGAAATTGAAGAATGGCCAAAAAGAATTCTATGGCGGATCAGAAATTGATGAAAAAGCAAAAAAAAATATTTTGGCTATAGCAATACTTGCAATTTAGTCTTTAGGGCTATACGAATGAAACTAGCAGCCGCAACTATTTACCTGATTGTGGCGAAAATCGTTTTGAAGAAAAATAAAACATTACCAGATTAGTCCAAGTAAATTGAATTTTTCAAGATGCAATACAATATTCCTAACAGCGACAAGTAAACATAATGCTACATTATTGGTATGAATTAGCAATACCTGACATTATTGTTACTTGTTCGGGTTGATATATATATTGCATCTTGAAAAGTCATTTACTTTATCTAATGCTGTTATGTTTCTAGTAGTTTCGTCGATAGGTATAACCCTTCAACATTCATCCGACCTGTGACTATACCCGTTAGTTTTTTTTATATGTGATAGGTAGCAGACGAGCAGGCGGATCACCTGATGGTAGAATTGCGCCGCCCTGAACCAATGCACAAGAGTGCGCTGCTAAAATTTTATCCCTTCCCCCCCAATGGCCTCCGTACCTCACTCAATAGCCGAAACCACAGCAACGAGACTGCTTCACGCCGGTTTTCTGTGAGGCAGTGGTATCGAGAAACTTCGGCCTCGCAACGTAAAAAAACTATGGAATGAACTGTCACCAGCGGTATTTCCGAAACCGATACGACCCAAACCTTCAAAAAAGCGAGCGTATTCCTTCTTAAAAGGTCGGCAGCCCATTTGCGACTCCTCTGGTGTTGCGGGGTGTCCATGGGGCGGCTTGGTAATCACTTACCATCAGTGAACCGTCTGTTCGTCTGCCCCCTATCTCATAAACAAAAAAAAAAAAAATCACTCCGGTAGAGCCGGCCCATTCATGCCGAAGCGTGCTCTCCACTCTCACTTTGCAGGCAGGTGAACCGAGCGCCGCTGCGGGTGGGGTTGTAGGCATGGCGCTTAGCACGCTTGGCGCACGTTGGTTAAGCCAGTCTTCATCGTGCTTGTGCCCTGTGGCTAGAGGCGTTAAGAATACTGCCAAGGTATTCCCGGCCTGTCGTAAGAGGCGCTAACATAACGGCTTCGGAGTAACGTGAGCATGCCACTACAGGGAAGTGGCTTGCTCAGTATCACGACTCCGCGAGGGAAAAAATCCTACGGGTGTCCTGGAGGTCGCGCATTTGGGAGGGCGCATTGCGCCAAACATTTTGGCTCCAAAGTGACGAGCGCGATTTGCGGTACGGTCCAGTCCCGGCTGTGGGGTATCGACCGCGATTGCGCTGAGGGACACCCAGGGGTTTTGGTTAGGTTAGAGTCCCACACCCCACCTTCCCCCACATGTGGCAAGGTGAAAGCCTGATGCTTTCCCCTGGAAAAAAAAAGGCTCATCGTGCTTTTCTATGCCGTCCGCACTGTTCTCCTCCAGGATAGACGAGACAGCATCCCCTGTATAACCGACCTTTCCTAGTGATGATGTCCCACTTCTCGGCGTGCACACTATCAGCTGCGTGGCGTCGATCTGCTCCCGCGTCAGCTGGTGGTCGCCATCAGCTCCCATACCTTCATGTTGTAGTACATTGCATCCCTGTATAACCGACCTTTCCTAGTGATGATGTCCCACTTCTCGGGCGTGCACACTATCAGCTGCGTGGCGTCGATCTGCTCCCGCGTCAGCTGGTGGTCGCCATCAGCTCCCATACCTTCATGTTGTAGTACATTGCATCCCTGTATAACCGACCTTTCCTAGTGATGATGTCCCACTTCTCGGGCGTGCACACTATCAGCTGCGTGGCGTCGATCTGCTCCCGCGTCAGCTGGTGGTCGCCATCAGGCTCCCTACACCTTCATGTTGTAGTACATTGCATCCCTGTATAACCGACCTTTCCTAGTGATGATGTCCCACTTCTCGGGCGTGCACACTATCAGCTGCGTGGCGTCGATCTGCTCCCGCGTCAGTGGTGGTCGCCATCAGGTCTGCCCATACCTTCATGTTGTAGTACATTGCATCCCTGTATAACCGACCTTTCCTAGTGATGATGTCCCACTTCTCGGGCGTGCACAACTATCAGCTGCGTGGCGTCGATCTGCTCCCGCGTCAGCTGGTGGTCGCCGTCAGGTCTGACACCTTCATGTTGTAGTACATTGCATCCCTGTATAACCGACCTTTCCTAGTGATGATGTCCCACTTCTCGGGCGTGCACACTATCAGCTGCGTGGCGTCGATCTGCTCCCGCGTCAGCTGGTGGTCGCCATCAGGTCCTGATACCTTCATGTTGTAGTACATTGCATCCCTGTATAACCGACCTTTCCTAGTGATGATGTCCCACTTCTCGGGCGGGCACACTATCAGCTGGTGGGCGTCGATCTGCTCCCGCGTCAGCTGTGGTCGCCAGTCAGGTCTGACACCTTCATGTTGTAGTACATTGCATCCCTGTATAACCGACCTTCCTAGTGATGATGTCCCACTTCTCAGGGCGTGCACACTATCAGCTGCGTGGCGTCGATCTGCTCCCGCGTCAGCTGGTGGTCGCCGTCAGGTCTGACACCTTCATGTTGTAGTACATTGCATCCCTGTATAACCGACCTTTCCTAGTGATGATGTCCCACTTCTCGGGCGTGCACACTATCAGCTGCGTGGCGTCGATCTGCTCCCGCGTCAGCTGGTGGTCGCCATCAGGTCTGACACCTTCATGTTGTAGTACATTGCATCCCTGTATAACCGACCTTTCCTAGTGATGATGTCCCACTTCTCGGGCGTGCACACTATCAGCTGCGTGGCGTCGATCTGCTCCCGCGTCAGCTGGTGGTCGCCCGTCAGCTCCGACACCTTCATATTGTAGCAGGACAGGCGTTTGCTGAAGTTGCCCACCTGAAAAATAAACAAATAAAAATCACTCAACAATACGTTTTGTCCAAATGCTTGATAAATACGGGACAAATAAGTACATTATAGCACATGGTTGACGTTCCGACTGCGTTTTTTTTTTTTTTTTTATGTCATAGGTAGCAGGCGAGCAGGCGGATCACCTGATGGTAAGCAATTGCCGCCGCCCATGGACACTTGCAACACCAGTGGAGTTACAAGTGAGCTGCCAACCTTTTATCCCCTTCCCCCCCGAGTGGGCCTCCGGTACCCTCACTCACTCAGCGAAACACAGCACAGGGGCTGCTTCACGCCGGTTTTCTGTGAGGCAGTGGTATCACTCCGGTCGAGCCGGCCCATTCATGCCGAAGCGTGGCTCTCCCACAGTTAAAACAACGCGTTACAACAGCCGTGGTCACAAGCTGACTGGAGGAATGTACTTTTTTTTTAAATATCCTAGCGTTTAGTCCCATTTTTTTTTATTTATTAGGAACAACAAACAACTAAACTAAATGTTGCTTAACATTTATAAAAAGTACATCTTATTACCCACAGTGTAATCAACCCCGTTGTCCACAAAAAAAGGGGGGGCGCGCAACGCCCTGTTGGTCTAGTGGTTTAAGTACCGGGCCGTGATCTCAGGGTCCCGGGTTCGATTCCCGGGTCGAGCAAAAGTATGTTTCGGATTTTTCGAACATAGCTCGGGTTTGTGATCACCAATCCGCATTAGGCAAGCGTGGTGAATGGTGATTAAGCCTAATCCCATCATAGTAGCGATAACTTGATTTCTATGATGGAGGCCTTTGCCCTGCAGTGGGACAGTATATAGGCTGATACTTTTTTACTTTAAGTAACTCATTAAGTTTCTTGTTGTCGCGGCGTGTAGCAGTCAAAGTTTTGTACATATAATGCAACGCGAAAGATTTAAAACAAATAGATCACAAAATCTATTTGTTATGATATTCCATCCTGTTTAGAGAGAGAGAAAGACAGGGTAAGAGAGCGAAAGAGAGAGATATAAAGAGAGAAAGAGAAGGACAGAGATAGACAAAGAAACAAACAACTCACCATCTCCTGCACGAGCGATCGCATCGGCGCGACGTATATCATCTTGAAATCGTGTGCGTTGACAGTTCCATCATCGTTCACGTGCTTGCCGACCTCTCTGAGTATAGTAAGGAGGGCGACGTTCGTCTTCCCAGCACCCGTGGGAGCGCATACTAGGAGGTTCTCGTCGGATTCTAGGGCTGCTTTCGATATGCGACTCTGAGGACAAGAAAGGATATTGTGAAAAAAATACAATATGAGATAAATACTTAGATATATAAATGCGCCAGACAATCACACCAATAAACCTAGTGTCAAACTAGGGCAACCCCTGCACTATGAGTACGTGACGTTAATTAACTGGGGCATCGACCCAGAACGCCCAAACCCAAGAAAATTTAGAAAAAGTAGTTTTCCTAAATTGACTTGGCCGGATTGATTTGTGTGATTGTCTGGCGCATTCATATTATTAAAGCGGCCGCCCGCGACTTCGTCCGCGTGGAAAAGTAACTTTTTACCCCCCTTTTAACCCCTTACAACCCCCTTTTCGCAATAAAAAGTAGCCTATGTTCTTTCTCAGGGTCTAGATCATCTGTATACCAAATTTAATTTAAATCCGTTCAATAGTTTTGGCGTGAAAGAGTAACAGACAGACAGACAGACAGAGATACTTTCGCATTTATAATATTAGTTAGGATTAGGATAATAGTCACAACCTTCGAATGTCATCATCCTATCTTGTCGCAGGGCGTCCAACACTACGCTTACCGAGTCAACAGCAGCAGTCGAGTGGGTAACTGTGAAACAAGCCGCATCGGCTGATGCAATCCAAAGATTTTAATTAGTATCTAGTGGTTTTTAGTGTACAAATTTGGTGTTACTTTGTGCAGTGAAGTGCCGCAGGGTGATATTAATATAAGAATCATTGAATTGTGTCGTTTTTAACACTGCTATTGGTGTCGAGTGAGTTGTCACGTGAACAATTTGCTTTGACCTAATAGAGTCTTAAAACCTACGGCTTTGTTAAAAATAGTCTCCACAGAATCCTTAGGACATTAAAACGCTAAACACCGGCGTTTTATTGAGTGACTGTGACTTCGACTGACTTCGACTGTTGACTACACTTTATCAAACTTCACTTGACATTGGCAAAATTAAATGTGTCATGAACACAATACAGGCCATATAAAAAAGAGTCGCGGTCTCCACTCAAGGACTTTATGGCTCCAACGGTTGTCAGTTCTGCGGCTAATGTGACCAGCTCACTGCCACTTCAGTTTGCTATGTCGGTGACTCTAGTTCTCTGTCAGATTACATCATTTCTGTTGCTGTGAGTGGCTGGCTGGTGTGGGCTGGATTGGCCGAAAATCGGGAGCAGTGGCGTGCATTAGGGGAGACCTATGTCCAGTGGACTAGTGTGGGTTGCTAATGATGATGTTTTTTTTTTATGTGATAGGTAGCAGACGAGCAGGCGGATCACCTGATGGTAAGCAATGCCGCCGCTCATGGACACCTGCAACACCAGTAGAGTTACAAGTGCGCTGCCAACCTTTTATCCCCTTTCCCCCCGAGTGGGCCTCCGGTACCCTCACTCACTCAGCGAAACACAGCACAGGGGCTGCTTCACGCCGGTTTTCTGTGAGGCAGTGGTATCACTCCGGTCGAGCCGGCCCATTCATGCCGAAGCGTGGCTCTCCCACAGTTAATGTAAGTAACATGACGACCCGGTTGGTTCAGTGGTAGTGAATGCTGCGTCTGGTCCAAGGGTTGCGGGTTCGATCCCCGCACAGTACAAACATTTGTGTGCATGAACATGTCTGTTTGTATTGGTCTGGGTGTTTTCTATGTATTATAAGTATGTATTTACAAAAGGAAAGTATTATATGTATATATTTGTAATCCCACTGTTGGTTCTGATACCTGTAACACAGGTGCTTGAGCTACCTATCTCAGAGTCAGATCAATGTATGTGATGTAGTGAAAATATTATTATATTATTATAAAAAAAAAACTCCCCACCTGGATCCTATTCAGCGTCTTGAACCCCTCGAACGCTGGCTGCACGTACTTCGGCAGCTTCTCTATGGGCACCAGCGTCTCGTCCTCCTCAAACGGCTTGGGCTTCAGAGCCGGCACGTGGACCTCTTCGTACCCTGGGGAGTAAAGTAATGTATCAGCCAATATGTTCCAGGTCTACTATACTCTGATTCATAATCATATAAACTGACAGATGAAAATGACAAGTTTCTATGCATTTTGACATTTTGCATGTGTCAAATTGAGTGATAATGTATTGGGATGACACATTGACATGACATGAATCAGAGTATAATTCACTTACATTGTATCTAATAAAGTATAAATAAATAAATAATTCACCACCAAATGCGCCATCCAGTCAATAGTGACCAGTCACCCCCTTTCCAATGTTTCCTGAACGAGCACCATGCATGAAGAGTAACAGACGCTACTTTATACCCCTTTCTAACCCCCCATTTTAGGGAGGTGGGGGGCGCGCGCGAAGCCGCGGGCAAAAGCTAGTATTAAATTATCCTTCTTTTGTGCAATTTGCCGACCGACCGAGGGGTTTTGGTTAGGGTTAGAGTCCCACACCATGAAGGCCATGATGGTTTTCCTGGGAAATAATAAAAAAAAAAGATTCTCGTGATCGGTGCGTGTACTATAGTGAGTGTCCCACCTTTCCTCTGCTTCCTGAAGGAGCCCGGCGGCAGCTGGCAGCGCTTGTTGGCCATGAAGTGCGAGCCCGCCGCGAACACCAGCTCCTCCAGCTGCAGGACGCGCCGGGCGCCGCCCACCTGCCCGGGGGCGCCGCCCTCGTCCTCCGCGGGGCCCTTGTGCCGCTTGCGGGGGGCTTCTGATTGCTCCATCTGAGTAACGAAGTTGCAGCATCAGCGTAATAATGCAAAACAATATCTTTTTTTAGGGTTCCGTAGTCTACTAGGAACCCTTATAGTTTCATCATGTCTGTCCTGGCTCGTTCTCCGCCGTTTCTGCACCGATTGACACGAAAATTGGTGGAGAGAGGTATATTGATAATCCGAAAATTGGTTTTTATAATTATCGAAAAATTATTATTTAGATAAATAGTGATCTACCAACCATTCTGAACAACATTTGTTATATGATTTTTGAAAATACGCATAAAAAAATTTTATCTTTCCATACAAAGTCGGCCACGTGACTTGGTCATTTTGTATGGGGAGTCGAAATTTTTTTCGAAGAATTTAGAAAAGTGGTTTGAACAAATGTTGTTTAGAATGATTGATAAAACACGTGGTTAAAGGGATGTAAATGTTTACAGATACACCCTGTATACACAAGCCGAAAAGGCGAAACACTAGCGCAATGCAATCGATACCCTGCGCCATCTATCGGTAAAATGAAAATCAGCGTCATGGCAATGCGCCGTGACAAAACAGCTGGAGACCTATTTTTGAATTGTCGTCTCACTAAAAAATGTGTGACTCGTATGATTTTTGACATCCGCATTTATTAATCATTCGAAAACGAGCGGTGTTTCCGTGAGGCGAGTGGACGCATTTACGTCAAATATTAACGAGTTAACACTATACACATCCTAAGCGAGTGATTTCAAAAATAGGGAAAATTATGAATCATGCGACTTACGAGACGACGTGACTTGCTAAAAAAAGTAGTTTTTGTGATTGTTTACCAAATATTTTTTTATTCTATTCTATTCTGATGGTAGACCCAAAGATTTTACACTATAACAAGATGGCGCACTTATTACTTACATTCGAGCCTCGCGAGATGTCTATATATTGGTTAGCGTCCTACTCTAATAAGGTGACCACACGTTTTAGCGTTTCGATTACTATTATTGTTAGTCAAACTTAGTCCACTCACGTGGGAGTCGGACATTGCGTTCTCTAGGAAACTCGTGAAGCCCATTCAAACTAGAAGGGCTAGCACGAACGTTTCAAAGTATCGTTTGAGTATTTATAAGCAATTTTGTAGAAAAAACACAAGTTCCAAATTAAAATTCCTTATTATGTACGTACGATACGAAGAGACTACCGACTTTTCGAAAAGTTTGTGCTAGCCCATTTAGATTTTCTATTTACCTACCTATGATAATACGCTCTGCGGCACATTTAGCCGGCCATAGCATATTATTCATACAAACGTACATACTTTACGATTTGATAAATTAAAAATAAAATAGATTTATTGCTACACTCTTTACGTAACATGACCTTTTTATGGTCGTCCATTATCATGCAATTTATTCGACCATAAAAACTTTCCGATTTGTCCAAAAAAAATAAAAAGTAAATCCGTCTTTAGATGTTAGATGACAAGCGAAATGGACACCCTACTCAATGCAAAAAAAAAACTTTGACTAAATACTTACTTATGAAAAATACACCGCAACCTTTATAAGATTCAATTTTGCATCCTATCACACAACAAGTGAGAACCATTACAAATAAATAATCACAATTTTTACACGTTATTTTTGTCGTCACAATAATACAAACTTTCAAATTGTTTTTGTCGCCGCCATAATGGTATCGAGACGTCAAGTGTTGCATATTGATTATAATTAAAACTACCATATCACCGACTTTTACATAAAAACAGTCGTTTATCATGGTTTAAAATAAAAAAATAAAAAAGACATTATTAATTCCAACGTATCATTCCTTTAAATTATTAAATATTTTGAAAGTTCCCCAGAAGAAGAAAATAAACATTGCTTAAGTTATACCACAAAGGTTCTTTTTTATGATGGCAACCCATTAGACAAGGACATCATCCTATATAGCGACATCTCGCTCGGCTCGATTTTTTGTAAAGCTATTTGGCATTTCAAAGTAATCTTTATTCCCACTGCATAGAGTCGAAATTAACATTGCATTCATTTTCATAGTGCACCATCTTGTTTTGTATCCAATATCTTTGGGTAGACCGCGAGGACTCTAGCCTGGTGACGTCAGCACATACCTCGTCGTCCCCCTTCCCTGTCTCGAGCTGGGCCAGTATCTTCTGAAGGTGTGGCTGCTTGGACATCTCGTCCCTGATGGCCGCTCGCTCGCTCTCCGACTGGGATGAGGCCAGCTTCGTGCAGTATAGGACTGTGGAGTAATGTTAATAATTAATAATCTATATCTATTCTATTTATAATGACACTAGCGGCCGCCCGCGACTTCGTCCGCGTGGAAAAGTAACTTTTACCCCCCTTTTAACCCCTTACAACCCCCTTTTTGCAATAAAAAGTAGCCTATGTTCTTTCTCAGGGTCTAGATCATCTGTATACCAAATTTCATTTAAATCCGTTCAGTAGTTTTGGCGTGAAAGAGTAACAGACAGACAGACAGATAGACAGACAGAGTTACTTTCGCATTTATAATATTAGTATGGATTAGTATGGATAACTTGGTAAACCAAAAACATTAAACGCTAGAGCGACGTAATCGACACCCAGCGCCAACTATTAGTCAATTTGTGAACTTAATTAACTGTGGGAGAGCCATGCTTCGACATGAATGGGCCGGCTCGACCGGAGTGATACCACTGCCTCACAGAAAACCGGCGTGAAGCAGCTCCTGTGCTGTGTTTCGCCGAGTGAGTGAGGGTACCGGAGGCCCATCGGGGGAAGGGGATAAAAGGTTAGCAGCGCACTTGTGACTCCACTGGTGTTGCAGGTGTCCATGGGCGGCGGCAATTGCTTACCATCAGGTGATCCGCCTGCTCGTCTGCTACCTATCACATAAAAAAAACTACGTCTACTAAGTAATCGATAAATACTTGCTTTAACTAATGATAGGGGACACAAAACTGATGATGCCAGCATGATTGATGATCTAACATGCTAAAGGGGCTTTATTCGTAAGTAAATATTGCACTTAAAAAAATCCTCGGAGGGTTCAGGTGGGACTCGAACCCACAACCTTCCGCAGACCGGGCAGACATGCTATCCACTTTACACCATCCGAACCCCTTACTAAGCCGACGAATTTCGTAAGTGCTTAACTCGCCATGAGCTGACGATAGTCTCATCAATATTGTAAGTATACTACAAGTGGAAACATTATTACAAATTTCTTATTTGACCACTAGTTAAGATGAAACTGCTAAACGAATATTTTTTATTTTTGGTATAGCAATTCTTTGCAATTTATTCTTAAGTAAATATTGCACTTAAAATTTATTCGTGTTACCCATTATGAGGACTTCGGGATTAAAACGACTAAAATTTAACGGTGTATATTACACCCATACTCACTCATATGCCGGTACTTGTTGAGCAGTTTAACGAAGCTGAAGCAGTCGTAGCCGAGGAGCAGCACTAGTCTGTTCTCCAGGTCCCGCTCGTCCGCCGCCTCCGCCAACGCCTTCAGGACTTCGCTGGATTTGCCCTGGAAATATAAATCAATAAAAATAAATTAATGCGCCTGACAATCACACCAGTCCAGTCAACCTGGTATCTCCTGTACTATGAGTGTTGGCGACCTACATCGTCCCAACCTTTTCGGCCACTGATTAAGTTTAAATTCTAGTGTTCTTTATGAAACAATATCGATATATAAGAAATGTCCACAATAGTTATGTCAGTTGTCGTAATTACTCTGTATAATAGTATTTAAGGTTTTCATTATAAGTGTTACTGTGGTGTGCTTGTGTCATTTAAATCCTCCTCCTCCTCATCATCCGTCGGCCATCCCTCATTTCATTCTCTTCAATGAGTAAAAGGTGACTTTAACAAAAAAATACATAAATTTATGACTACGTTCACACAACATCTAATACCTATTATGGACCTGGTATAGACATCTTCAAGATAATTGGTTATTTTTTATGGGAGATGTCAAATAATAATATGTCACTACACTACCAATGACGTTGAAGTTGAACCTCAGTTCTCAAGTACGCCATCTTGCGGATTTATCACACGCGTTGCTTACCATCAGATGATCCGTCGGCTCGTCTGCCACCTATATCATAAAAAAGGCAGATATCCCCTCACCTGCGAGACCATAGCGTCGGGGAAGTGCCTGGAGAGCCGCCGCTGCAGCCAATAAGCGTCGATATCCATCGGGTGTAGAGTCGTATCTCTTCGCTTCTGAGACTGCTCTTCTGATAACTGAAAAAATATGCCAATGTTTACATTAATGCCTTTTTAAAATAAATAAATTCATACAACACCTCATACAATGACCTGACAAAATACTTCCAAATCAAATCAAATTATTTGGCCGCCTTTGTTGTACAGTCAGCCACACATCAGGTTACCACAAACTGTCAAATTTCCAGAATTGATATTCAACCTAATGTGTATGACAGTAAGCTGAGAGTCGATTGAAGAAATTTGACATTTTTGTATACTTTGATGTGTGGCTGTATGTACAGTGGCCAGCACATCAAGTTACTACAATCTGTCAAATTTCCTCAGTTGATATTGAACCAAACACGTTTGACATAAAAGTGAGGTTCGATTGAAGAAATTTGACAGATTGTAGTAACTTGATGTGCTGGCCACCGTACATTACTTGTGTTATAACTAGTTTTATACATCAGTTTTGTGTGCAATAAAAAGCATATTCATTCATTCATTCATTATTATTCGGAAAATATAGATAAGCGTAGGTAGAAAAGCTGCCAATTTTTGTAAGTACATAGGTTCGCCATATTTGGCCAAGTACGGCATGCAAATTTGAGTCAAATTCATACTATACTCTGATTTTTAATCATGTGGAGTAAACTGACAGATGTCAATGTGTCATCGCCATACATTATCACTCAATTTAACAAATGCAAAATGTTAAAATGTATAGAAACTTGATATTTTCATCACGAATCTCCTTATTAACATTGTGCCGTCTATATGTGTTTGTTTATTTGTTTTGTTTTGTTCTAGATGGCGTGAAAACTGAATTATTAATAAAATCCAGAAGAGCTATTCTCTCGTCACACCGGTCAATTTTATTTTAAACGTCTCTTTAATCACTTGACGTTGGCAGAGTTAAATGCGCTTATTATAGCACGAAAGCAGCCATTACAAACAAAAAAACACATTTGCATCTGTCAGTTTACTCCATATGATTAAAAATCAGAGTTTAGTACGTCACTCACGTTGGCGTGTATGGCGTTCTTCTTGCCCTCTGCGTCGCTGTCCTCATCGCCGGAACTCTCTTTGCCCTTCTCGTTGTCCGAGCCCTCGCCCTCCTCCTTCTCTTCCTCGCGAACCTGGAACCATAGACAATTTTCAAATTTTTTATGTGATGCTAAGCAATTGCGTCTATCCTGCTCGTCTACCACCTATTACATAAGAAAACACGGGAAAATACCACTTCTTCTTTGAAAAGTGCCGATTCATTACTTGGAAAACTTGAACATCAGTTCTTTAAATCGTGACTTATCCATGGTAAGCCTAAAATTCGGCGGATTTGAAGCCAGTCAAATATCGTATGTTCCATCATCATCAGCAACCCACGCTCGTCCACTGCTGGACATAGGTCTCCCCAATTGCACGCTACCGCTCCTGATTTTCGGCCCCTCTCATCTATCCCACTCCAGCCAGCCTTCGAATGTCGTCATCCCATCTTGTAGCAGGGCGTCCAACACTGCGTTTGCCGAGTCGCGGTCTCCACTCAAGGACTTTATGGCTCCACCTGTTGTCAGTTCTGCGGCTAATGTGACCAGCCCACTGCCGCTTCAGTTTGCTAATGTTCCATAGCCATGCCATTTTTCGACTACCAAAATCTTCTATACTATTTATAAAGAGGTTAATCTCATAGTCCACATCAGAGCAACCACGAAACACTTGCGCGATGTTATCGACTCCCAACGTCATCTATTGGCAGACAGTGGAACTACTTTCCCGAAACGAAGTGAGGGCGGGCCACTAGTTTAACATAAAACAAAGAAAACAACTCTCACCTCTCCATACGCATCTTCATCATCCTCTTCAGAAGACTCCTCAAACTGCACATTAATTCCATACGTCTCGTCTATCTCCGTGTTCCCTTCGGTGGGAGAACTTATGTTGAAATCTGTGATCTTCTTGCCTGCAAGACAAACAACAATTATATAAGTATCAACCTATATACTGTCCCACTGAAAGGCAAAGGCCTCCATCATGGAAATAAATGCTCACAGCATCTCAAACATCAACCTCGTACTAAGTAATTTAGGTCTCGTTCAGACACGGCGGGAACCGCGCGATTAAAGAATCGCATGGAAATCGCGCGGGTCTTATTTATATGAGTTAGTTAGTAATCGTTCAGACATAACCGCGCGGTTAATCAAGCCGCGCGGTTACCGCAACCCAACCGCCAGAAAATAGAATCGCGCTGCTCCCGCGCGTTTCTATTACTATGGAATCTTTACTTCGCGTTCAGTTGCGTTGCGGATACCGCGCGGTGAGCACGTCACTGTTCGTGAATTCGCCATGCATCGTTTCGAGACTGAACTATTTATTGATGAGGTGGAGAAGAGACCTGCAATATGGGACATTCAGTGTGATGATTACCATACATTCTTAATTTGGGATATAATGTTACGAACTGACCATGTACTAGTCGGTCACGTAATATTGGATGCACCCAATACCGCCTTTTTCTTTTCTTTTTTTAAGGAGCAACCACAGTAAACACACTTCTTCGTCGACCTCCATTTTGAAACTGACGCTAATACTAACCGCGCGTGTCTGAATAGCTTCACAACTTTGCGGTTTGAAACGCACGATTCCCGCATGTCTGAACACTGAACAAACACAAGTATTCATCACACGAATGTTTGTCCAGGGATCGAACCAACGACCTTTGGCGTATGAGGCAGGGTCACTACCATTGCGCCATCCAGCCTGTCAATAGACGTCGACGAGATCAAGTCATCGCTACTACGATGGGATTAGTCTTAATCACTACGCGTGTCTTATGCAAACTATGTTTAAAAAATTCGAAACTACAATTTTACTGTAGACAAAAGTCCATCGTCAACATCTGATCGGATGGCGTATTTGGTAGTGACCCTGCCTCATACGCCAAAGGTCGTGGTTTCGATCCCCACCCTGGACAAACATTCGTGTCATGAATACTTATTAGTAGTATAGTATTTGAATATTGCAACGCAAAAGTTTACGACATATAATCCTATCTCATCTTATGTATGAAAATTGATTACCTAAATTGACTAATAGCGCGAAACGTTCATCTGGAATGGGTCCCAACAGCATTTCTATCTCTTTCTTCTTCTCTGGATCTTTCAGTTTGTCGTTTTTGAGAACCACCAGCACCTGTTGAAAGAAATTGTATTATTATAGTTATAAATATTTAATCATAGATATAACAGCATGAATGCGTTAAAAGTGTCGAGCTCTATTTCCAAAAAAGCGCTATCTGGCATTAACGGAATTTAAAACCAATTACTATGGAATAAGGTAGAAAATAAAAAACATTTTGTTTTCGACCTCAATGACATTGGGAATTCGGCATCATCATCAATCTGCCCACATCCATCCGCTACTAAGTATAGACATCTTCTTTATCACACCACTTCCTATGGTCCCCTGTCAGCCGCATCAGTTGTTTCCCCATTATCATAACAATATCATCGGACCAACGGCAAGGGGGTTGCCCACAAATCATATAGATCAGATCTCCTCTATATGGTCTGGAATATAAGGGTCATTAACTTTAGAAGCTATTAATTTATCAAACACTAACCTCATCACAGGCACCACAGAGAATATCCCTCGGTTGATCTCCAAGTGCACTTTGCATGAACGACAACAACAGCTCGTATGCGTGCCTCGTATGCTGGGCTCTCGGCCTGTACAGGACCCCTGGAGTGTCATCGGCCCAGGCCACGCGGGCTGTCTTTGACTTGGATAGCTCATATGATGCCTCATCACGTTTTTGACGTCTGAAAATAACATTATATTGAATATTGAATCAAAAGTTTTCACAGAAGGCCAGCATGAAGTGTGCTGTGTTTCGCGTGGTGAGTGAAGGTACCGCCCGATTGGCAGGGAAAGGGGGTTAATCATAGTAGCGCACTTCTGAGTCCACCGGTGGTGTCTATGGGCGGCGTCAATCGATCGCTTGTCTGCTACCTATATTACATTTTAAAAAAGTTGTCTTTGACAATTGGACATAGTTTAGCAAATAAGAACCATCCCTCATTAAAAACAACATTGCATTTTTATTGCATAACATTGAACAATGGGGTATGGGAACTAATTTTTAGGTATCTTTTTTATATTTTATTTCAATACCTTTTACTATTTTAAGCAATCAATTTGAATATTTTTGTAATCAAGACAGTAGTTATGTTTTAATTAATTTTTAAACATTTTAAATTCAAGCGTATTTGTGACGTCACAAGGGCGCTACACCATATTAATAGTGTTACCACGTGCTTTTTTCCCCAAATCGTGGCAAATAAATTATATGTAAAATGTTACTTGTGGGCAAAATCCCTTTTAATCAGGGGAATTTTACATCACTGTCTGACAACATTCCGGCAAAACAAAAAACAGAGAGGTATCTCTAATCAATTTTATATCACCTTTCAAATAAATGTCAACTGGTTGGTAAGGTTTTATTGTATTACAACTAGCGCCAAATGTTGCTTCTTCCGATAGACTAAGTGTCAATCACAGTAGATGTCGCCTAATGTAGCATTTATTTTATCTTGTTAGTGTAGTATGACTGAAAATTCTGCTGACCTTGGGTCAGATGAAGGTCAAACGCGATTTTATTGAAAATATCATTGATCTTATGCTTTTAAATTTTAAAAGCAATAAAATATGGTATGAAAGACAAATGCCTCGAAATGGTTTTCGATTTAGGACATGTTTGGTTTTTTTTCCCATACCCCATTTAATGCAATAAACAGAAAATTCCTCCCAAAATATATAAACAAAGCCAACTATCACATTCCATCCACACATTACTCAGAGAAAATCTGGAAAAGCAGATTGAGGTTTGGAAAGCTAAAGATTAGTTGATAACCAGTTCGGACTAAATTATTTTTGTCCACAAAATTCTATGCTGCAGTTAGCAATGCACAGATACTAGCCTGTCAATAGACGTCGACGAAATCAAGTCATCGCTACTACGATGGGATTAGTCTTAATCACTACGCGTGTCTTATGCAAACTATACAAATCATCAATTTCAGTATTTTCAGTTGCAGTACCAGAACTGACAAAATCTCTCTACTCTCTAAACTCTAGGAGGGACTAAGGAGAAAGAGATTAATTACTATGGACATAATTCAATTTTCAAATTAATTTAAAGCCATTTTTGCCACAGAATTGGTACAGAAAACAATGTCAAATAGATTGTTTTTTTTTTAACCGTATACGAACAAACGGCAAAATTAACTTAGCCGTTTGCCAGCCAACAAACAATCAAACTAAACTTACTTTGCCTTCCTCTCTTCAGCTTTGTCGGGCTTCGTGCGCTGTGCCCGGTCACCCATCTTCGTCCCACCGAGCTTCCCGGACAGGGACAGCACCTCCCCAGTAGCCTCATCGCGTCCACGACGCTCTATAAGCCTCACATCCGCTTGTAACACAAGATTGGAGTTCTGAAAAATATAGGTTATGTTGATGGTTGAATTCTTTATTTAGAGGTATCAACTTCATGCGGGAAGACTTATTTAAGCATATATAGAAAGATTATGCAATAAATTACGCGCTAAGAAAGCAAAATTATGTTTTCTAAGCGAGATTAGGA